>VDFB02256132.1:40986025-41046826 GCA_007258455.2 Sequoia sempervirens
TATTTTCATCACCCCAAGGTGATTGTATCCCAAAGTCATACAAACTGTCATTTCCTTGTACCAACAACATTGTTGAGTACAAATCCCTAATCAAAGGTTTAAGGGTAGCAGTACAGTGGCAGATTCAAGAGATGAAAGTCTATGGGGACTCACAGCTAGTTATCAACCAAGTCAATGAAAATTATCAAACTAAAGACAACAAGCTCACTCCTTACAAGAAGATGGTGAATAATCTCAAGGATCTTTTTATAGACATGACTTTTGAGAAAATTCCTTGCATGAATAACATAGTAGCAGATGCCATGGCAATAATCGAATCATTGCTAGACATGTTGAACAACATCCTCAAATGTGAATTCTTGGTAGAACAACTTCTTGTACCAAATTTTGAAATCCCTGAATCTAAATTTGTATGATATCACCCTGAACCTTAAAAAGACCTTTGTTAAAAAGGGATCCTGATTCGTGATCCTAGGTGATACCTTTAGTGACAAAGCATTGAAGGTACATTACTACGATGTCTTAACCAAGAGGAAGCCCTAACTGCTTTAATAGAAGTACATGATGGCATATGTGGGTCTCATTCTAGTGGTATGACATTAGCTAAGAAATTGTTGAGGACAAGATACTATTGGCCTACCATGGAAAAAGAAGCCCATGGAAATTTGATCCATGCCCTAGCTTGAGTTGCAACTAATGATCACCCAATGGCCTTTTTCAGAGTTTATCATAACTTTCAATGAGTACATTACTAAATTGGTTGAATCCATTCCTATGACCTATATAACAGGGAAACAAATAGCCAAATTTATCTAAAGCTACCTAATTTTTCATTATGGTGTTCCACAAACCCTCATCTCAGATAATCGAACCAATTTTAAAAATCAAGATGTGAAAGAGTTGTGCCAAAAATTCAATATCCAACATCGATTATCTACTCTGTACTATCCCCAAGGAAATGGCCAATTGGAAGCTACAAAAAAAACTATCCTAAAAATCCTAAAGAAAACGGTGAATAAAGTTGGTCGTGACTGACATCTGTAACTGAATATTTCTCTCTAGGCTTATCAAACCAATATTTGCATGCCTATAGGTGCAACCCCATTTTCCCTAGTTTATTGATTAGAAGCTATCTTTCCTATTGAGGTTGAGCTCCCATCATTGTGAGTATCACTATAAAACCTGATAACTAAGGAAGAATATAGAGTATCTCAATTGAATGAGCTAGAATTATTGGATGAGCGTTGTCTAGAAACCCTTAATCACTTGTAGTTATATCAAAACTAACTAAAATAGGGCTATAACAAGAGAATCAAATGTTAGTCATTCTGGGTAGGAGATTTAGTCTTAAAGTAGAATTAGAAGAACCTTCCAAATCAAGACAACAAAGGAAAATTTGAGCCTAACTAATTGGGTCCCTTTGTCATCATAGTAAGCTACGGATTAGGAGCATATCAATTTTCAACCCTTGAAGGTGAACCCTTGTAGGAGCCAACTTACAACTTACATCTCAAAAAAATTTATGCCTAGTCTTAAAGGGTATAAATCAGAAAATACAAAAAAATAAAAAATGATCAAAAATCCAAAAAAAATAGAAAAAGGATTAAAAAAGTAAAGAAAAAATAATCGTCCTCAAGTGAAAACCACTTCAATGGCTCTTTGGGCAAGGTCCTTAGTGAAAACCTGGCAAACAAGCTCCTTGCATAAATAAAGAACCTCCATCTATTATTTGGCTCTTTTGTCCCATCATTCTTTGCACCACCATTTATCCATCATTTGTATCCTCAACATGGCTTGACATTGTGAGATATCATGAACCCTTTAGCACTACTTGACATATTCCAAAGGTCAGCTTGTCCTACCTATATCAAAGTAGTACAAACTTCCTATATCGAAGTAGTCTAAAATATCACACTAGGGGCATTTTGTTATGGATCACAATCGAGTTCTTGTATATCTTGAGGTCATTCTTATCCTAAAAATCCAAAAACATTCATAAAATTTTATCTCAAACATCCAAAAAAAATTGCAAAATATTCCCCAGAAAATCCAAAAACATTTAGAAAATTGTAAAGGAAAAATCCAAAACATCCAGAAAACATCAAAAACCCTAAAAAGGTTGAACATCAAAAATCCAAAAATAGAGTCCTCTTATCGAACTACGGGTCTTTGAGCTTGAACATAGGAAAAGCCATCATTGATGTTCCCCCGAGACACCCTAGGTCATTCCATTAGGTTTTTGTCATAATAAACTGACATCTTTCACCTGTTCATATCTTCATCTTGTAAATAGGTCGAGTTAGTTGAACTATGTGGTCTTTGCATGTATAACATAGGCAAGGCTTATCTTTGATCAACCCCCAAGACCCCTAGGATAGGTCTTTTAGGTTATGTTCTTGGTCGAAACTCCTAGAAAAACCCTAAACATACAAATATTTCAAAAACTCAAAAACATCTAAATAAACTTCGAAAACACAAAAACATTTGTAAAACCTTTGAAAAACCAAAAACATCCAAATATCTCAAAAACACCAAAAAAAAAAAGTTGAAAATCCAAAAACAATAGAAAACATTCAAAATACCTAAAAATCCTCAAATATCATAGAAAATCCTAAACAGCCCCAGAAAATCTGAAAAACATAAACATCTGTATAAACTTTCAGAAAAGACCAAAAATAGCCTCAAAACATTTCAAAATACCAAAAACATTGAAATATTCCAAAAAATCCAAAACCACCCATCCCATTTCGCTTTCACCCATAATAAATCAGTTGTCACCTTCACCCTTTGGCAAAACAAATAGAAAGCAATTCAAGCAAGTTGTAGAGGGAGAACCAAATTTTCAAAATCTAAAGTCTAGATCATAGGTAAATGCGTCATTGAAGTTTGTAGTGATGGATCATCTTAGCATCATCATCCTAACATCAAAAAACCTCTAATCGACATGTCCTAGGATATATCCTTCCTACGATGGACATCAGTATCAGATATCACCTTAGCTAAACTTAAACTAGGCAAGAGATATAGATAACACTAACTATTTGTCTTTGATCTTTTCTTATGATTTATCTTAATCACACATTCTGAGGACCTCTCAAGGATGTCTATCAAAAAAAATTAGAGAGAAAGGAATGAGGAATCAATCATTATCTTTTGCTTGTTGTGCTTGTGGATAATCTTGGTGCATACTTGCTTAGTTGTGTGTAAGGAAGTCATTTAGGGTATGTTGTTGACTATTGTGTATGCTTTGGTCCAATATATTCTAAGTTTTTAACTTACATTCCAATGAGGTATTAGTATGTCAAGGTGTGAATAGGAACTATCCTATCTATTTTTCGAGTCAAAGTCCATTACACTAGATACAACATCATCCTAGTTATCAATACATTGATGCATCATGTCTATGTGTTATATCAAGCAATAAGGAATGGCAGAAAATCCCAACCCTGAACTGTGAGCAACTCCTCATCCTCCATTTTCATCTTGCATTTTGCATTGTCTCGTCACCATATCTAATAAATTCTTGATGGATCATGGACTTGTTGAAAATTTTAAAATAATCATCAACAATTTTTCATTCTTTATTCTTCTATCTTCTTTCAGTGCTAACTTGGTATCATGATAGTCAACAAAAACATCATCAATGCATCCATTGTATGTCCACAAACCATTATCATACATGCATCTCATAATCATAGCATAAATCATAAAACATCCATCAACATAAGCATTGCATATCACATCATACATTCTACATAATCATTTGAGTTGTGATGAATAATATAGATTTGTTATTCTAAGCATCTTAAATCATTGCATTTGCATCCATACATCATCATCATAAAATGCATAGAAAATACACAAAAGAGAAATGCATCCACATCATTTGCATCCATAACATTTTCATATCATAATCATCCATCCATATCATATCATGAAAAGATAATAAAAAAGAACATAACATTGCATCCATCCATATCATGATCATCTCATATCTCATAGCCATAAATAAAATGCATCCATACATCATTAAGTATAAGAATCCATAGCATATCCATCCATACATGAAATAAAGTGAACACATCATGAATCATATGTATCCATATCATATATATATATCAAAAAAATGAGTGTCATGGTACAAAAATTTGGATCAATGTATGAACATCAATCAAAAGTACAATATCCACGAGGATATCAAAAAGGAGCCCATGAATGTGTTGGTTATTTTTTTTAGAACCAAACTTAATCTCAGTCTTTACCTATGAGCCTGCCACAACCCAATTATCAGCAAGGTTGAGGATTGGCCAACACTTAAGTGGAGTAATTACTACTTTACTTCTTCTCTTTGGGCTTTGTGAGACCCAAGGAGGGTAATCCCATATATACTCATAATATTTCACACTTGGTCAAGAGTATTTCTTCACACAGATGCACAGTTCCATGAAAATCACCTTATCAAAAGCTTGACAAACCTTCAATAGAAGTGTTATTTCAAGGAGTGTCCCTTCATACTTAGAGTTGGGACATTGTAATTGAAAGTATTTTGAATCATTCTTCATCTTGAATCCTAGGCCCAATTCAATACTGAATTAACTAACCATAAGTTAAACTAACAAGATAATCGTTGCTTTATCTAAGGCAGAAAATAAGTTACAACTAGTAATCAATCGGTAATACAATTTTGATTGAAGCTCTGAAATTAGTGGACCATTAGAGTATAACTTTGTAACATCTAACTCATTGTGTCTATAAAATATCACTTCCTTACTAAATCCTATATTCTTTTCTCACAAACTAATGAGCTTGTTTCAGCATTTAATCAATTCATTGAACTGAAGCATAAAACAAATTCATACATTTTGTGCAAATGAAGACATCATTAACAATCTTCATTCATAACTTGGAAGAAAATGCATAGGAGAGCAATATTCTGAAACTAAAATTCTTCTTCATTTCTGGTATCTCTTTGTAAAACATATTTAAGATTCATACATAGTATAACTTTCATCTTAGACTTGCTTCTTATACATCTACTAGAGTATTTATTTACATTCTATTCTACTCTTAGAGCTTAGTATCTACTATGACCGTTTCTAGACTCAAAATTTTGAACTCTCCCTCTTTTCTGCCATGAAATCCCCTTTATATAAATAAGGGAGCAACAAGCATTTGACTAAATTACAATTTCACTTTCATTTGAGTTCATTTCAAAAACCTAATTCTAACTAACTCCTCGAAGGACTCCCCATGCGGTTTCATACGTAATCATTCAAGAATAGGGGAGGAAAAAAGGCAAAAAAAATGTGTAGGATATTAGTCGTCATTGTCACAACATTCGTTGTTTGGAACAAAAATGATTCGGTTCATATTATCTTGAAGACCATCCACATCAACATGAAAGACAAACCACAGACATATGAAAACAAATACCTCTTGTGCAAAGACCATGGTGTCATCAAAAACTAAAATAAGGAGGTGACCCTATTCAGAGTCGTCAGCATCTGAAAATGCTTGACCACTCCTTGTCCTCGATGTGATTGGAGGTATCACCAACACATCATCATCAGAACTCCCATATGGCACTAGGGAACGTAGGTACTGGCCATAGTCTAAATCATCATCAGCTTCAGCATCTGAAGGAGAGTTTGAAAGCACGATAGGAGAGTTGTGCTTACCCGGGCAAGCCCTATGACTATAATTTCTTTATGGACTTCTTCACTGGTAATGCTAGTTCCTTTCCTTTGTATTCGACCACTTCACCTGGAAGGGTCCTATTCCTCAAGTGGTATGTACTCTACACAATTGACTTCTTTTTATGGCCCCTAGCCCTCCTTTTCCCCTTTGAAATTTTAGGAGAAGTGATGGCTTCTTGCTTAGCTATGTCTTCACGGAATTCAAACACACTTAGCCAGCTAGACCTCCTAATAGGTGGAAATAATGCACCAGCTTTTCCCATTTTCTCTAAATCTAGTAGAGAGATAATTAAAAAGGTTCTAGACTTAAGACCCACAAGAGAAGCAATCCAATCTGAATAATTGCAGCTAACTCAAGCAATAGAAATCCCAAATAGACCAGAGAACCTAATCTCATACCAATTCTGTCAACATGAAAACACTAAAACTTTTCTTAGGAAAACTCAATCGCCTCTACTACACATACCGTACTTCTTCTGCAATCTAAAAAGATAGTTTGAATAAAACATTTATCAACCTACATTAAATAGAAAATTCAAGCATGCAAAATTAATGATTCAAAATTCCTTACACAAGTGAATTGGTAGTTATTCAGTTTGGATCTGCATCGGGACCATTCATCTTAGAGCAATTAAAACTTCATCTAAGGTGGCCATGAGCTTTGTTTTTCAACCATTATCAACTTTCTCCTTAAAAACAATGAGGTTATTTCAAATATTGCCACGTTCCACTTTTAACCTTGATTAATCATAGCTGATCTGAAAACCATCCTGTATCACCATCCTAATTCATTCTCCTCATTAATATCAATGAAGGACATAAGACTAGTTTCTTGGAGTGACTTTCTTTATACGCTTCATCATTGATTCTCCCCAAGATTTAGGGTACAATTTAGTGATGAGGCTATTCATGTGATGATTTTTAGTCCATCAAATCATCTTACTATAAGAATTTATCAATGATTCTCTAGTTCTCCCACCGCTTTCCTTTTTGATCTATGCGAAATCCCCAAGATCATGCCATGTTTTCTTTTTCATTTATGGTCATTGCTTGTCGCCGATCTACTTTATCTTCACTCGGATCCATTAGTGATGTAAACATACTGACGATGTTCTTTAGCCCCTAGTTCTGCGGCTTAATCCTTGGTCACATTCATCCTTCCGTCGCGCATCACTAATTCAAACCTTTCTCTTAAGACTCTGTCTGTGATGGGAAATATTGTGTCAGCATCAAATTTGGACATGTACAACCTCCATAAAACAAACATCACAAAAAAATCACTCATATGATCATATCATATTAGCGAGAGATAAAACCCTTTAAAGGTCCTCCATCACTTATTGCTAATTCAGAACCCAAGTTCCAAATCAAATTAGTGATGAGCGATGAAGTTATTACATAAGGTCTTTGTCCATTGCTAATTATCCTCATATGTTTTGCAATCAATTAGCGATGAGAAGATTTACAACTTTTAATGTCCATCATGTATCGTTGATGTGAAACTTTATATTCAAAACATATTTGTGATCAAGAAATATGCAGGAAATTTCATCACATCGCTCATCACTGTTCCAAGTTTACCCTTTTATGGCCATCCATGATAAGCGATAAGAACATAAAGTCAGAAACATTGCCCATCGCTATTACAATGTTGAAGGCTCAAAATCCATTAGTGATGAGTGATATCAAAGGGAAAACATCAATCCATCGCTCATTGCTAATTCAAGTTGTGAATCAATGAAAAAATCAGCAATGAGCAATACAACTATGAAGGTTATCGAGACATAAGTGGGAACTTTCAAAGCACATGCTCATTAGTTTGTTTTAAAAAGGGTACTTCCCTAGGATGACACAAGAATAGTAGGTTGAAGACTTATGAATTATGTAATATAATGGATGTAGAAGTTAGGCAATTCAAACCTAGACATGAGAAAGGTCAGTCACATGATGATATTTTACATGTGTGAGAAGATTCTTTGTGACCGACAACAAGAAATACCAGTAAATGACATAATAGAATGCCAAGCAATGAAACAAAACCCTAAACCTCATATAAGAACCCTACAACAGATGTAACAAAGACTTTTTAGATAAAATTTCTTAGGGTTTTAACATAAGCATGCTATAATTTTTCAAAATTTTGAAAGTGCCATCAATGGCTCTTTCTGGGGACATCTGTTCCTTAGTGAACAAAGTGAGAATTCAAAATCCTCTGGGAGAGTAGACCAAGTGCCTACTTCATTGGGAAACAGAGTCAAAAATTCATCGTCCCCCCAACTACTTTGGTTTGACAAGTCAAACCATATCTGATGGCCCAAGGCCACCAAAAATTGTAGGCCTTCTCTTACCTCTATCATAGACAAAGTTTTCATCACACCTCATTGAATCCAATCTGAAGACATTACTAGAATATGCTTGATTCAATATGTTGGAATTTCTCAATAACTTAGCAAATACAACATTATGAACAGATTCATAATTACCCTGCATCTGAGAATCAAGAAAAACTTTAAAATACTGATTATCGTGTGGCAACAACTTATAATATTTATCATTTAAATCATTGTCAAGTTGAAAACAACATTCTTCAATGTTTTGCATGTTACCACACTATAAGAAAACTTCATCCAGCTGAAAAAGCTAGCACTCATACTCTACCATATAGCTGGGATCATCAAGCTCAATCTGATTAGGAGTTTGCAAGTCAAAGGTGAAACAATCATGAGAACTAATTGAAATATTATGCATATTATGTAAACTATCTCCAAGTGTATGCAAATAAATACACTCATATATAATTGGCACACCCTGTTTTTTGTGCCTCAACATGTTGGTGTAGAGAATCATAAAGAATCTCTACCCTATCCTTATTTTTATTTACTTTGACATCTTCTAAACACATCATACTAACATCTTTGGAATCCAAAGCTTGTTCAAAAGTGATTAATTTTGGTTCCAAAAGGTAATCTAATTTCTCTATGAAGCTAGCATCCATATCCACATGAAAAGACTTGTAACTAGGCTCATTTAAATCATGGAAAAGATACTTATCCTAATCTACATTAAAACTTTCAAAAGCTTGTATACCAGATATACAAGCTTCATGATTATATGTTGTTCTCAACTCATCAACACAAGTCTCTGAATTTGGATCACCCTGCACAATTTCATGCTCATCATACAATGCATCATTAAAATAAAATGGTTGTTTGTTATTACCCAAATTATCACCATGGTGACAAGCTTGTTCATAACTGGAAGGAATATCAGATATCCATTTTTCATATCTTTTATTATAAAGATTATTATCACTGTCAAAATCACTATGAGCATTACACAATAACTAAGGGTTACTCATATGTGCATATTTATAATATTCAATGGTTAAAAAACTTGAAATTTGTTTACTATTCAATAGACCACAATCCTGGTCGATTCTTTCAACCATTTCCTCCTCTTATCCTCCAATAGAAAAACATGCTTTACCAAGTTGTAAGTTAGGACATACCAAGATATTACCACTATCAAAATTTAGAAACTTCATAGACTTAGTTTCAACATTGAATTGACCACTTATATCTTCTTGAAAGTAAAAAGAAGCATTCTCACTATTTTGAGCATACGTTGTTAACACGGAAACACTCTTAACCTCTTCCTTCTCAAGGATGCACTTGTCTATATTTAAAACTAAAGACATTTGATCATTTTTATCCACACAACTATTGGTTTCATCAACATGTTTATCCACAATTGAAGACAACAAATCTTGCACATATTCATTCCTTATTTTTTCCATATTGTCTAAACATGTGTAAGCCATTTGCATATTTAAAATTTCAAAATCTTTAATCAATGCACTAGATCCCTCCTCAAAAGCTTCAAAATACAAATGAATGCAATTTGATATGCTAGGTCTGAAACTTTCAGGGACTAGTGCTAGAGCAACAACAAATTTGTGACTAAAATCAATGCTTGACTCTTCATCTTGTTTCTTGAGTTGTTTTAACTTTGTGACAAGATCAGAAGGTTCTTTTGCAAATTCTTCTCTATAAGCATCCACTAGTTTATCCCAACAAGAAAAGGACTTCTCAGGAAAACCTAAGTACCAATCCCTAGCTTTAGCTTCAAGAGATCTGACCAAAAATCTCATCCACATATCCTAATCTCTAAATGAATGTTTCACCATGAAGCTATAGAAACTTTGAACATGTGCATCTCCTTCACATATATTGGACCCATTAAACCTAGGAATCTACTTATAGACTTGAGATGGCATACTTTTAACTTTATAATCAATCCATGGCAAGTCTAGTTGGTCATATAATGAATCAAGTGAATTGACAAAAGGTGTAGCAATTTGGCTAATAGATCTAGTATGATTATCTCTCAATTGGGCTTGTATAGCCATCAAGTTCCTTTTTTTTAACTCTTTAACTCCCCTTTTGAATACAACTTTCCATTCTGGCCTAATCCTAGGCTTATTCACACTTAGGTTCCTGTGCTTTGGGGTTTCAACTATCTGAGGAATTTCAGACTTATGAATATTTTTTACAATATGGATCCAAGTTTCTAATGGCATGGTTATTTCTCTTTTATAATCCATGGATGTATGCAAATATAATTTTAACTAATGGTGCAAAATCATAACCATGACAAATTGAAGAATAACTGCAAATAGATAGTAATCCTTGAGATATATTACTTCATTCTAACTATCCATACTTGCTACTTTGTGAATAAAAATTTAAGTGGAACAACAATTGCAATCCATACGACAGGTTCAGTAAATCAAAATAGGCAGAGAACTATGTGTTGATGGTGTTTTCTACACATCAACAACTCAGACAAGATACAAGTATCCTATCTCTCTTGAAAGGTAAATCTCTATCAGCAAGCCTCAAGAGATAACCCCAAGGTCTCTAATGTTAGGTCTTGACAATGCAAAAACAATTCAGTGATAAATGTGAAAATGCTAGTAATCACAAGGGACCTTACAAACAAATGTTGGATCTTGAAACTTATCATATTTTGCAATATGGTGATACTTTAAATCCTAAGTCTAACCCAGATAATAAAAGAAATAGAAAAATATAAGGGTTTAAGAGATATTTCTAAGATTAAAACTATTCCTAAGACCAACAATGCAAATAATCAAATACTTGAAATGGACCAACCCCTCAAACTAATTCCTATTTAACCTAGATTTCGTATACAATCTTATAGAAATAGTGCAATCTTCTAAGGCATTAAAGATTTTCAGATCATGAACATTCATTCAAACCAACCTTATTTGCAATTGAAATGAATAAACATTCATAATTGAACTAAGCACATAAATATAAGGTCCAAGCTAACTTTACAAAGCAACTCACAATCAACTAGTTGCAAAAAGTATGGACCAGGGATTGCTACAAACACTTCAAGCATCAAACCATAAACACCATTGAATAATTTCTTACTTTGAATCTAACATGTATCAAACAACTTTAAGCAAACTCAAAAGATAGAACAACAAGAACCATGCAAGATAAGTCAACAAAAGAGAAATCACCAAAGTACAATGTCTTCACTTGTATTGAATCACCCAATAGTAGCAACAATTCTAGTATTCTATGTTACAAAACTTGCTTCAAAATAAAACTAACTCCTAATTCTAGCCTTTGCTCTGTCACTTGCTTCAAAGTCTAACTCTTTTTCTAGCTATCCCTTACAAAAGAGGGAAAACACCATTTTATAGAGACTTCATGATCTGTCAGTCCAATTAGGGTTACAAAGATAATCGACCACAAACAAGTCAGCCTTGAAAGATTCTAGAATAAACAAAATATTGCATTAAATGCTTGAAACTCTTTGAGGTTGGCCTAGGTACTCCAATGAAGCTTGGTCCAATGCATGTAGAAGATGAAGGAGGGATAATGGGAAGCACAAATTTCAAAGCAATCATTCATTATCTGGCCCCTTGTCTTTATCTTGATCCAATTTATCTTGCACCTTAAGAAAAACCTTCTCTAAGTCATCCAATGGTGGAGTAGTTAACACTTTAAACCTTCTCTCCATGGATTTAATCTCCTCCCTTGATTCTTTGATGACCTTGTCCCATTCCACCTTGAGATCATGATATTTCTCCATGACAACAATATAGGTGGAAGCATCATCTAAATGGTGGGTTGTGATTGGACCATCATCAATTGGGGCATAAACTTCATGCCACCACTTCCTTAATTACTCTAGGCTTAGACGTTTCGGTGCCAACTTCTTCCTCCCAGTCATGATTTCAAAGAATGAAATATATTTACTATAAATGTCAGCGAATGCATTTCCTACCTGTTGTCTCTCCTTATGGGTTCTCTTCAAAACTTTTTGTTTAATCCGTAGTGACTCATACCACTCCCAAGGTTTTGAAACCTTTGAGGAAGGCATAATACTATCACTCACTAATCTTTCTTCAGTATAATCCATGATGATCTTTGTTTTATGCAGGAGAAGGTCCATATCAGTTTTGTCCTACCCCAGCAAATTTTGTAGCCACTCAAATGACCTATGTGCATCTCCACAAGTTGAAAAGATGTCCTTGATCATGTTATCTCCTTGGTGTCCTACTCCTTGCAACCATTCATGGGTAGCCTATGGGAAGCCTTCATCTTCTCAAGCTCACTAAATGCCTCTTTAGGAAACAATCCCTCATGGGTCACTCCTTCACTTCCCATGGCCTACAAAGGCTTCATTAGATGTTGCACATATCTATACACATCATTCAATTGTTTTTGCAACCTTTCCTTCTCCTTTGTTTCTTTATCTAACCTCCTTAGGATGGCCTGAGAGGATTCTTGGAACTCTTCTTTCTCATGATCCTTGCTTGTTGGCCCCAAATTTATTGTCTGAATGGTATCTCAAGGAAATATCTCATCCTCTTTTTTGTTTATTGCCAGAGTAGCAATATGGATTATCTTGTTATCTTCCTCATCTCTGGTGAATTTAGAAATCACACTAGCCTTCTTCTTCACTTTTCCCTTTCCAATGTTAGCTAGTAGTTCATCCCAGTTCAGAGGGGTATCATCCACAACTATCTGCTTTCTCTTGAATCTTTCACTGAGCCATCCAAGAGTAGAGGCATCTGACTGTTGCTCATCTTGCTTCTCCTTTTTTGGTTGACCCATGGAGGAGTTTGGTGCAGGAGCACTTTTTTTATTTCTTGCCTCCATGAGGCCATTTGTAAATGGTTGATTTAGTTTGTGTATTGGGTCTTATAATAAGGTTTATCAAACCATTTTAGAGGTTTTTAGGTCTTAGAAAGTCATATTTTAAGTCATTTTTCAAATAATGTTTAAAGTTGTTCCATATTGTAAAAATTGTCAAAAGTGCAAAATTAGGTAGATGAAGTGTCATTAAGGTGTTTTTTCAACAAACTAATCAAAATGTGGTTGAAAATAGTTGGTTTTGGTTGGAAATGTATAAATACACCTTCCAAAACTTGAACTGGGGGTTGGAGGCATTATTTTTGAAGTTTGATGAATGGAAACCTCAAATTTTGTGTGCATTTTCTGATTTTTACATTGTTTCCAGGCTAAAGTTGTGTTTTGTACAGCCTGGTATTGATACAAATAATGGTGTATCATATATGGATGTAAATATCTCTATTTCTAGTTTCCAATTCTTTTATCTCATTGAATTTTATTGAGTTTGGTGGGAGATATGACTTTTGATGAGACTGCCCTATTCTAACAGTATTGTGCAGAATTTACAGTCTGAAAAATGTGATGGTATGGATTGTAAAGTCTATATTCTGGATTTAAAACCAATTGGATTTTGTTTCCATCTAAATTTACTTTCATTTTCTTCAAGTCTCATCAAATTTCATTAATATTTGAATAAGTTATGACCATTTTTGTGAGGGCAGGTTTGAACCCTATCTAGGGTTTGTAGTTTTGGGGAAAATGCAATAACTTTCTTTTCCCTTGTTGGATCTTCATAAAAATTGGAGGAAATTTCTATAAGTACGTTTTCTTCAATATCACTAGAGAGATTGGCTTTATTATTTGTTGTTTGAAATTTATTAATGACTGTTTGTTGCATTAAATTGTGGGCTGCCATAGTTATGTTTCCAATGTGATATAGAATGCCTAATAGCATGTGTTATACAAAGATTGCTTTGAATTATTGTTGAATGTTTGTGAGATATGTTTTTGAATCCTCATAGCTATGCATAAAATTGGTATCAGAGCCCAGTAAGGTCTGGGTAGAGGAAGAGTTTTTTTTTGTGGTTGTGGTTGTGTTTGTGTGTTGTGTTGTCCAAGTTGAGGAACCTGATTGCCTAGGTGAGGCAAGGTGAAGTGGAAGCAAGGAGAGACTTGCTTGTGAAGATGGATTTATTGAGAAGATTGGAAAGATATTTGTAGGCTAATGATTCATGAGGGAAGAAGAAAAGAGAGGAAAAGGAAATGAGAAAGAAGGAAAGAAAGAAGGCAAGACAATTAGAGTTTGAGAAAGCCATGAAAGAGATAAGCCAAGAGTTGGAAAGATTGGCCAAGGAAAATGAACTTCTTAAGAAATCACTAAGGAGTTGGCATATACCAATGTCAAAGAGGTTAAGATAGCCTCTAAAGAAGATTATGAAGAAGCAAAGAAAATAGAAGAGGGCAGAAAATTCAGTCAAAGATGAAGAAGAAGACTTATGGGCACAATATGCAACCATTGAAGAAGAATGGGATAGTAAGATTGGTGATGGACAAGTCAAACAAGAGGAAGAAGAACTCATCAACGTAGAAGAAAATAAGGACAATTTTGGTTGCAAGTGAATTGGTGTCAAGATTGGATAAGTTGGTTATGAGTGAAGAGGAATTTGAAGTACAAGAAGACAAGGAGGAGACCTCAAGGTCTCTATATTTTGTTTCTAATTTTTCTTTGGACTATGTATGTGTAGGTTATGAAGGACAAAGTGAAGGATATGATGATCTAATAGAGTTTTGGGACCTCCAAGTTGCAAGAATGATTGATAGAAGAAGGCATAAGAAGAAGAAAAGGAAGAAAGGACCAATGATGATTGAAAAGACAAAGGGAAAAGTGAAAAGTAACTAGAAGACCAAGAAGAAGACAATTCAAAGGGGCTTGAATTCTTTTTCCCTCGAGAATTTGGTGTGGGAACACCTATTTGATTTATTGCCTCCATGAGGCCATTTGTAAATAGTTTCTCTATTTTGTGTATTGAGTCTTATAATAAGGTTTATAAAACCATTATAGAGGTGTTTGAGTCTTAGGAAGTCATATTTTAAGTCATTTGTAAAATAATATTTACAGTTCCTCTGTATTATAAAAATTGTAAAAGTTGCTCAAGAAAGTTGTCAAGCAACTTTGCAATTAGTGTCATTAAGGTGTTTTGTCAATAAACTAATCCAAATGTGGTTTCAAATAGTTGGTTTTGGTTGGAAATGTATAAATACACCCTCCAAAACTCGAATTTGGGGTTGGAGACACTATTTTTGAAGTTTGATGAATGGCAATTTCGAGTTTTGTGTTCATTTTTTTATTTTCACATTGTTTCCAGGCTAAAGTTGTGTTTTGTACGGCCTGGTATGGACCCAAATAATGGAGTATCATATATGGATGGAAAGATATTTTTTCTAGTTTCCAGTTATATTTGTCTCATTCAATTTTATTGAGTTTTGTGGAAGATATTACTATTTTGGCGAGACTTCCTATTCTAACAATATTGTGGAGAATTTACAGTCTGAAAAATATGATGGTTACGGATTGTAAAGTCTATATTTTGGATCTGAAACCAATTGTATTTTATTTCCATATTAATATACTTTCATTTTCTTTAAGTCTCATCAAATTTCATTAATATTTGAATAAGTAATGACCATTTTGTGAGGGCAGGTCTAAACCCTACCTAGGGTTTGCAGTTTTAGGAAAAATGAAATAACTTTCTTTTCCACCGTTGGATCTTCATTAAAAATGGAGGAAAATTCTATAAGTATGTTTTCTTCAATATCACCAGAGGGATTGGATTTATTATTTGTTTTTTGAAATGTATTAATGACTGTTCATTGCATTAAATTGTGGGTTGCCATAGTTATGTTTCCAATGTGATATAGAATGCCTAATAGCATGTGTTATACAAAGATTGCTTTGAATTATTATTGAAGGTTTGTGAGATGTGTTGTTGAATCCTCCTAGCTCTGCATCAGATTCAACATTCAAATCTTACACTATAGGGAATTCTTCTCTTTTGTCTTCCCTCTCATCTTCCTTCTTATCCTCTTCTGGATTTTGATTCACTTCTTGATCAAGTGTCTTTGTTACCAATTGGATTGGAGAGGGAGTTCTCTCATGTGATTCTTCTTTCTCCATGGTTTTCTCTCCTTCATCACCAATAGGTGAGACTTCATATAACAACAAGGAAGACTATAGGATATTTCCAATCTCTACCTCTACACTATGAAGATTCCCAACATTGAATTCATCTGTCTCCTCACCTTGATGGATATCCTCACCAACAGCTTTTGTTGATTCCCTTTCCTCATTATGCAATTATTGAGTTGAAGGAAGGGCATAAGTGTCTTCTTGTTATTGCACAATGGAGGGAACTACAAGGGTACCTTCTTTCACTATACTTTCCTTAGGAGATGGAGTTCTATCCTTCCAGGTATAGACTTGTGTTTTCTCCCCAAAACTCTCAACATCTATCAACTGTGGTCCTATACCCTCTTCTCCCTTAGGAGGCTCATTTTTTTTCCTCAATATTCTTGTCACTCTTCTCCTTTTGGGCACAAGGACACTATCTTTCTTCCCTTCTCCTTCATGCTCCTCCTCTTGAGCAGATGTCTTCCTCTTAGAGGCAGTATTCCTCTTCTTGGAAATAGGATTCCTTTTCTTTTCTTCCTCAGACTCTACTTGAACACCTTTGATTTTAATCTTGAATGGAGAACCCACCTTTTCCTTTCCTTTTGCATCCTACTCATCTTCCTCAGAAGTGGATTGGAACTCCAAGTTTCCCATTAGGTCAGAGATGTATTGCTTCCCTTCGCTATCCAATTACAAAATCTTATGTTTAACCCATAAATTAGTGTATCTAATAATAGGAGCATTGATATGCTCCAACTCTATATTTTCCTCTTCCAACCAGTCAATCTCACCTACTAGCTTGTGTTTGATTGGCTCATAGTCATGGTTTTGTGCCACCTCCCCATCATCATCAATCTAATCAAGGATGGCCTTGATGCTATACAATCTGATCAAGTCAACAAGCAACCTTGAGAACTTCTTCCTTCAGACCTCAAATTCATCTCTAGAGTTAGCCCAATAGTCCTCAATATCATCTTTATGTCTGATATCTCTGCTAGCTCTCCTTTGGGCCCCACCTGTTCTATCAAACCTAGACCTTTTAGAGTGGAATGCCAAGCCAAGAGTAACCATCTCTTCCTCAGAGGAGTGTGTTGTGATCAAAGAAGGACAAGCCTCATTTCCTCATCTCCTCAATGTAAAATCATTGCCAAAACTAGTTTTATGCATGTCTTTCTTCAGAATGTCATCAAAGTTAGAAATTTTCCTTGTAACCTCAAAAAGTATGATGTGATCAATTGGATACCTAGGCAGTATGTATGGATCTCTCTAACATCAATCAATCCTAATGTAGGAGAAGGTGAGGAATTGAATGAACCATGCTCCAAACTTCTGGATCAGTTCCTTAGTAGCATCATAAATTCTCACATGCTCAGCTCCTTCAATTAACCTTGTAATGTACATGGTGAATGCATCATTCACCCTTCTATAGCTAGAACTTCCCAAATGTAGTTGGGGGTAGACTTCATAGATCACATCCTGACTGAAGACCCCTTGAGTGCTCAATCCCTTGTATGGATGGAATCTTTCCAAGACATAGACCAAGTAGGATTTCATGGTGAAACTCTTGGTCTGTAGCACATTGCACAACTATTCATGAATCATGGCACTGATTATACCTGCCCAATGATAGTCTACGTCCTGCTCCATTCTTACTATTATGTAAAACATCCAAATCTCAAATACTCCTACACTCTTTAAACCCATTACTCTGCTAAGAAGAGTGATTGCATTATAGTACTCTAACTTGAATTTTTCTCTAAACAATTGCTTTGGAAGCTTGGAAATATGTGCCTTAGGTTTCTCCAACCAAGAGTTGATAACTTGTAAAGAATTGTTTGTATCCTCTACATAGTACTTCTTGGCTACATCAATATCAAACTACACCACATGGGATCTGTTTGGCATATCAAACATTTGGGCCATTGAGACAACAAAGAAATTTGCAAGCACTCTGCCTTGTGGGTTGATCACTCTCTATGTTCCCAAATCATAGTGTCTGGCACATTCCAAAACTAACTCATAGCACTGCACTGTAGAAGGAAAGCCAGCCACGTGAGCCAACCCAAAGCTTACCAATCTTCTTGCCAATAGAGGAGGGTCCTCCACTACCATTCTTGCCTTGAACTCCTCATAGTCCCATCTTCCCACATTTGTTTCAGTCACTTCTGCCTAGATGGAGGCTAGCTTGCTCTCAAGAATCCTACTCTTTGTATCCAATTTGATCCTTTCAACTTCAGAGATAGATGATCCCTCAACATCAGGACCCATTTGTTTTTGCTTACCCATGCTAGTAATTTCCTTGCTTGATTCAACCTACACTCAGCAAAAGATCATAATAAATATCCATTACAGCATGAGATTCAAGGTTAGCTTATCACAAATAACATATTTATTATTCAAATAAGTCTAAACATCAATCAAAATCCCTTAAAATATCATAAAGCACACTTCCTTAAAAGTTTGTGAGTTTCACCCCTTCACGGAAATCAAGCCAGGAAAGAATTTCAGGGATTTTTGGGCCTGACGGATTTTAGAATTGAAGGTACAATTATTGCTCAAAAGTTACTCAATTGGTATCATAACTCAAGAAAAGACATCATAAATTCTTTAATCATTTGAATCAAAGAATAAGCCACTAAAATCATTCAACATTAATTTCAAATCTTCATGTTTGGCAGGTTTTCAGGGATTTCCATCATATACAAAAATCTGTGAAGTTATCGCTACTTCATATATTTTCAGGAAAACAAAGGGGCGATGGAAATTCAGGGATTTCCTAAGGTGGAGGAATTTCGTGAAGCACTTGAAATCATAAAGTTTCCAACTCTTCACAGCTTGGCCAAATTGATTGAATGATCATTAATTTGGGACTTAGTTCATGCCTTGTACTCCCCCTTACATCACACAATCATGATTTGAACCTATGATTCACTTAAAACCTAGCTCAATTGATCTGAAGCAAGAAATTGGAAACAAGCAACCCTAGGGTTCTACCATGAGCACATAGTCACAATCTCAATTCACTTACTCATTCAGCTAAACCATGATAAACTCCTCTAAATCCATCAAAGAAAATTGGTTATTGAATGCAAATGGAAGATAGCAACTCAAATTCACCCAGGACATCAGTTTTATCGAATGCAAGGAATCCTAGGTCAAATTAAAGCTAATCGGTATCATGTACAGGATCGAATCTGAGGGTCAAGTATAGCAACAACCAGCACTATCAAATGACCAATTTAACAAAAGGATGGCGACATCAAATCCAGGGAAGGCATTGAAAAGAATGATTGGTAACCCTAGTTTAATTACATACCTTCAGTACATCAAACCCAGACTCAATGCATGCCAATGACACTATAGAACCATTCATACTTATCAATTGAAAGAAAAGGAATATACCATGGATGAAGCAAAATTCAAGATAACGACTACTGGTAACAAGGTTCGATTCCCACACAGACGATAAGACACTAGAGAAACACCACTAGAGTCAACAATTCACAATTTCAATACCAAATCACAAGCAGCACTCAAGAACAAGCTCATTCAAATTCAATGCATAGCAAATGACACCAATTTTTCAACATAAAATCCCTCAAAATTCCATTAAATGCAGGTTGTAGAATCCATACAATAAGCATAAATGAAGCAACATGACAGACTAAGACAATTTTGGGGATCCGAGGAGGTGGAGGAAATTCAAGGATCTGAGAGCTTGAAGGAATTTTGGGAATTTCTAGATGACACAGAATTCCGTGAAGAGCCAAAATCTTTGAAGAATAATGCAAAGTAGTCCTCATCAGGTATCCAAGGCACATATGGAAATCAGGGAATTCCGCCTAGAGAGGAAATTCCCAAAACCAATGAAAAACCCAAAAATCATCTCAAGACTTAGGATTTTCAATGAGTAACTCAGAGGGATTATTTGCATGAGCAAAATAAGAATTCAAGCACATCTAAAAGTGGCCAAATTTCATAATCAGAGGATCAAAAGCACCCAAAATTAAAGCAAGAGAGTGTCCCTACTTTCAGTGGGGCGTGTGTGCGAAAACTGCACAACAAATGGTGACTCCTGCTGGGGAAATGCTCTGAAGCATTTCTATGACAAACTAGAATCAAGAACCCATAATCTCTAGTTCCAGTCCTTACATCAGGTCACCCATTTAACAAAGCTTCAAAATTCATAGGCAAGCAAACCTTTCATGTACCAAGGTCGAAGTGTGTGCACATACATTCATTTCTCTTTCCTTATTTGCATTAAGGACCAAACTTGTTCTGACCAGGCTACGTAAAAATTCTAACTCCAAAAGCATCTTGGATAGAGCCTCGCTGCCAATCAGGCATCCATATCCCTGACAAGGTTATCGTTGTGGTCCTCCCAAGCATATCTCTACTGCCAGCCAAGCGTCCATAGCCCCAATAGAGATACTAGGATACTCTTGATGAGGTGAATATTTCTTTTGATTTCCAAGATTCTCTTTCCTTTTCTTTTTATATATTCTTTAAAAATATCTTAAACTTTCCCTTTCACCCTATAAACAATAAAGCTTACACTTAGGGCTAAGAACCACATTGG
The DNA here is from genome assembly GCA_007258455.2 of Sequoia sempervirens. Lineage (NCBI taxonomy): Eukaryota > Viridiplantae > Streptophyta > Pinopsida > Cupressales > Cupressaceae > Sequoia > Sequoia sempervirens. The sequence continues at coordinate 41,006,645 of VDFB02256132.1, forward strand.
GGCTAAAGCAGAATATAAGATTTTTCACCTAACCATACTTCATAAGGACTATATGCAACCTTGGAATTTTAAAAAAAATCTATGTAGAAATATGAGAGCCACATACATTCTAGATTTATCTTAATCCCATGGATCATCTACTCAAAAAATTTAATACATATGACACTAAATAAAGGACTTTCACCAACTAACTCTTGAAGAATGATTGGAGTTTGTAAAAGAAATATTCATAATAGTCCAAGATAATAAAATGATTGCCATGCAGATGCAACAAGCCCCAAAGAAAATAGGAAAACCCAAAGAAAAATCAAAGAAAAAAGAAAACCTACCCTAACCAAAGAAAACCTAAACTAACCAGAAGCAGAAAAAAAATCAAAGCAAAGCAAAAGAGAAACCTATTCTAACCAAAGTAGAAACAAAAGAAAAGAAAAGAAACCTAATCTTCTTATTTACAAGAAAAGAGTTGTAAACAACTTAGGATTGGAAGTAATGCTTCAAATACTACCCATTGACAGGAAGTGGGATATCCTCTCCAGTGAGAGTCTTCAAGCAAAAAGCATTATCTCCCAGAATCTTTGAAATTTGATAAGGGTTGAGCCAAAGTTTATCAAATTTTCCATGCTCCCCTTTTTGGTCATGTGCTTTATCCTTGTAGAGAACCAAGTTGGAGATTCTAAAGGCTTTTACCTTGGCTCTTCAATCAAACCATCTCTTAACTACACCCTAATGTTTGGAAATTTTTTCTAAATCTTCATCTCTTCTCTCTTCAAGGTGTAACAGTTCAGCCAGGCAAGCTTCATGCTTGTCCCCTTCATCATAGTATTCATTAATAAACTGCAAAGTGGGGATCTTTAACTGGATGGGAAATACAAGTTCCAAACCATACACAAGGTGATAAGGAGAGGTCCCTAAGGAGGTCTTATGTCTTGTACGGTCTTCCCAAAGGGAAAATCTAAGTTGAGTGTGCCAATCCTTGGGATTCTTCTCTAATAGCTTATAGATGACTGTTAAAAAGTTCTTATTGGAAGATTCAACCAAATTGTTGGCTTGTGGGTAATAATTAGATGCAAAATTTATAATGATTCCATGATCAAAGGCCTAGTTAGAAATTTTCAGTGATACAAATGCAGGACCATTATCACAAACTAAATCCAATGGACACCCAAAGCGATTAATAATACCTGATTCAATGAAATTGATTACCACTTCAGAAGTACATTTTTTGCATGCAAGAGCCTTAGTCCACCTGGTGAAATAACCAGTGATAGTAAGAATATACCTATGGCTTGCAAAGGAAGGTGGATTGATTGGACCTATGAAGTCTAGTCCCAATTGTGCAAATGGCTTTACTTCTATAACTGGTTGAAGTGGAAGAGCTGCATACTTCTCTCTGCTTGCTGCAGTCTGACACACATGACAAGTTATGACATAGTTGTGGGTATCTTTGAACAATGTGGGCCAATAATAACCATCCCTCATAATTTGATTCACTACAGAGGGTGCAGATCCATGGGTTGTATCGTATCTATCATGAAACTCTGCCATTACTCTTTCAACTTCTTCTTTTCATAAGCACCTCAAGTAGACATCCTTGTGATTTTTCTTGTATAGAACAACTCTTTTCATCATAAAACTATCACTTTTCAAATGCAAAGCTCTCCTTTGTACCGAATTAAGATGTTCAAGACATTGTTGATTTAAAAGATAGTAGATAATATCATCATACCAATCTCCTAGGGATACATCTTGGAGGTGGTAATGTTGAGCTATAAGGTCAGGAACCATCTCTTCCATCATCTTGGTTAGCCCTTGTCCTCTCACCAGCTTCATGGGCTTAATCTCAATATCATATTCCTGCATAGTTACCCACTTAGCTCTGCGTTCTCCCAGTTCATTTTACATCAACAATAGCTTTACTGTAGAATTAGGAACTATTGCAAAGACCTTATTCCTTAGAATATAATTTCTAAACTTCTTTACAGCTCTGACTAAGGCATAGGCCTACTTTTCCACACTTGGGTATCTTAATTCTACATCTTTTAAAGGAGCACTCATAAATTTTATGGGGTGCTCATTCCCTTGATCAGACTTTTGGGTCAACATGCCAACACAAGAGTGGTCGGAAGCAAATGAGTATATGTAAAAGGGCTTGGCATAGTTAGGATTTACCAATACTGGAGCCTCAACAATGGCTCTCTTAATTTTTGCAAATGCTCCTTTTGCTTCTTGCTTCAACATTGCATTCAATGGTTTGACTATCTCAACAAATCCAGTGATGAACTTCCTTACGAAGTTAATTTTGCCGAAGAATGATTTCATTTCCTTTTTACTAGCAGGTGGTTGAATCTTGAGTATGGCTTCCACTCGTTCAGGATCAATAGCAATTCCTTTCTCTGAGATAATGTGTCCTAACAGTTTTCCTTCAGTAACTCCAAATATGCAATTCTTTGGATTAAGGGAGATGCCAAATTCTCTACACCTCTAGAACACTTTGCATAAATCTACTATATGATCACCTCCCTTTTTAGAAAATACTATCATATCATCCATATAAATAATTATGCACTTACCAATGATGTGCTTAAAAGTGATATCCATAGCTCTCTAGAAGATGGCTCCACCATTGATCAGCCCAAAGGGCATTCTCTTGTAAGAAAAAGTTCCCCATTTTGTAGTAAAGGCATTTTTAGGCCTATCTTCATACTGCACCATAACCTGGTTATATCCAGAGTACCCATCTAGAATAGACATCATTTGAGATCCATTGACAATCTGAAGCACTTCATCCAATGAAGGGACTAGATAGTTATATTTTTTTGATGCCCCGTTAAGGTTCCTAAAATCAATACACAGTCTGATCTCTCCATTTTTCTTTCTCACTAGAACCAAATTTGCAACTTGTTGTGTAGTTTTCGCACATGCCCCACTGAAAGCAAGGACCCTCTTTTTATTTCATTTTGGTGTTTTGGCCCTTGTATTTTGAGGATTTGTTTTCTTTGGCATGTGCCTCAATGATTATCTTATTCGTGCAATGCCCCCTTTTAAAGAATACATTGAAAATCTTAGGTTTTGGACATTTTTTGGGTTTTTCTCTATTTTTGGGAAAATTCCCTTTGGCTGGAATTCCCCGAGCACCTTGAAAACCCGACGGAGGCTGCTTTACACTATTTTTGAAAGTTTCGGGACCTCGCAGAATTCCGTATGGACTGGATTTCTCTAAAATTCTACCACTTTGTCAAATTCTCGGATTGCGTTCTGACCTGTCTTGTCGACTACATTAATGCTCAATGGTACGATCCCTGTAGAAAGTATTTAGTTGGTTTTTGTGGAATTTCTTTTTTCATTTTCCTTGTGTTGCCATAAAGATTTTGATTTTGAGTGCTTAAGTGATTTAGCAGCCTAGGTGGTTGATTTCAAGACTTGGCGGCAGATTTATTGATTTTCGTTATAGTTGCTTGCTAGGGCATTGAAGTTTGTTACTAGTCATTGTTGTGGTTGAATTCACTTCATCCATGGTATGTAGCTATTTCATTGCTTTTGACTGATGAATTTAAATGATGCTCTGGCATTTTGAATGTTCTTAGAGTGTGGATTTCACATATTTAACGTCAAGTGTTTAAGTTGGGGTTGGGGTTTGTCATTTTCATGAATTCTGATAGCCCAATCGGTATATTCCCCTACCTATTGGTAAGTTTGGTGGTGCCTAGTATGCTCATGTTGCATTTTCAAACTCGATCATGTGTGCATGGTTCTTCAGCTTGGTTCGATTTAGGGTTTTTCAAGTTTGTTTGACTATCGGCCTTGAGTGAGTTTGTGAGTGTGTTTTTAGTTTCATCTAGGAAAAGCTCACTTATGCATGTTTTAAACGATCCATTTTCGGGCTTAATAGGATAGGAAATTTGAATCTAAGCTAATCCTCTACATTAATGGAAAAATTTTAGGGTTTCAGGCTTAGGAAATCACTTATTAAGTTTAGGGCATCATCAATCCTCACCAATTTTCCTCTGAGAGTTAAAAACTTGAGGAAGATCAATAGGAGACTCAAAAAAAATTAGGTTAAGGCCTAAAGATCTCAAATCTATGACTGTTCGATTATTCTGGGCGAGATCGTGAGAAATCGCAGTTTTTAGGATTTTGAGGTCTTCGTGGAATTCCCGCACCTTCGAAATTTCCCAGTTTTCCTTTGCCTTCTCATTTTCCTGGATGTGTGCAAAAGCCCAAAGTTACATAGACCCCATGGATTTCCCTCCCTGGCGGATGTTCTTGAAAGGTCTCACAGTATGGAGGATTTGAAGGATAAATGAATTTAATGTTATTTGTTTAGCATCTTGTGCTTGATATGGGTAATTTAAAAGGATGTTGCATACTTTTCCTTCATTTTGTGATGATTGATTTTGTATATTCATGCTTAATCGTTAAAATCTACCTAACATGGAATTTCCTAGAATTCTTCTCTGTCCTGATTTCCCTAGGTGGCTCAAAATCTTGAATTTCTTGGTAATAATGTTTTATATTAATTTGAGGGATTTTAACCATAACCTTGGGTTGAATGATTGATGAATATGCTATTTATGATTGGCTAACCTTGATGTTGATATTATAGAGGTGATTTATTTTGGTATCTTGCTGGATGCAGGGTGAATCAAGTAGAGCAGTGGCCAGTAAGACAATGGGCAAGCAGACAGATCCAAGTGCAGAGGGATCTTCTATCTCTAAGGCAGAGAGAATCAAGATGGACATAAAGAGCAAGGTTCCTGAGTCTAAGCTATCCTCCATTTGGTCTGAGGTTGGTGATACCAATGTGGGCAAGTGGGAGTATGAGAAATTCAAGGCTAGAATGGCACAAAAGGACCCCCCATTGTTGGCTAGAAGGTTAGTGGAATCAGGGTTAGCTCATGTGGATGGTTTTCCTCCTATGGTTCAATGCTATGAGCTGGTGTTAGAATGTGCCAAACACTATGACAAGGGCACTCAAAGGGTGATTGGTCCCCAAGGCAGAATCATGGCTAACTTCTCCCCTCCTTCAGTGGCATAGACATTTGGCATGCCTAATAGGTCTCACGTGGTGGCATTTAATTTGGACATGGCCAAGAAGTATTATGAGGATGATACGAACAAGGCTCTACAGATGATCAATTCTTGGTTGGAAAAACCTAAGCCCCACATCTCAAAACTACCAAAACAATTATTTAGGGAAAATTTCAAGCCAGAATATTATGATGCAATTACACTCCTCAGTAGAGTAATGGGCTCAAAAAGTGCAAGAGTCTTTGAGAACTGGATGTTCTTCATTATAGTGAGGATGGAGCAGAATACTGATTATCACTAGGCATGCATCATAAGTGCCATGATACATGATCAATTATGCAATGTGCTGCAAACAAAGATATTTACTATGACCTCCTACTTAGTTTATGCACTTTCCAGGTTCCACCCATACAAAGGATTGGATACCAAAGGTGTCTTTGGGTGGGAAGTGATCTATGAGGTGTACCCATAGTTGCACTTGGGTAGTTCAAGTTATAGGAAGGTGAATGATGCATTCACCATGTACATCACTAGGTTGCTTCAAGGTGCAGAACATGTCTGGATTTAAAACCAAGCCAAGGAATTGATTAAGAATTATGGAGCTTGGTTCATACAATTCCCAACTTTCTCATACATTAGGATAGATGGCTGCCAAAGAGCTCCATATAGACTTCCTAGGTACCCCATGGACCACATCATATTCTTGGAAGTCACAAGGAAAATATGTGACTTTGATGCCATTGTCAAGAAGCAAAAGCAAAAAACAGGGTTTGGCAATGACTTTCCTCTCAGGATAGGAAATAATGAGGCTCGCCCCTCCATAAATACAACACATTTTTCTAAGGAGGAGATGAGCACTCTGGGCCTATCTTTCCATTCCAAAAGGTCCAAGTTTGATAGAACTGGTGAATCCCAAAAGAGAGCCAGTAGGGAATACAGCCACAAGAATGACATAGAGGACTACTAGGCCAACTGTAAAGATGAGTTTGAGATCAGAAAGAAGAAATTCTCTAGGCTTCCAGTCAATTTGCTTAGATTGTACAATGTCAAAGTAATCCCAGACCAGAAAGATGATGATGGAGATGTGATTCATGACCATGATTATGAAGCTATAAAGGATAAATCAATTGGTGAGATAGACTGACTAGAGGAAGAAAAGACAAAACTAGGACAAGTCATGGCTCCAATGATTAAATACACCAAGTTATGGCTCAAGAACAAGATATGGGAGCTGGAGAGTGGAGGTGTGAAATGCACCTATGGTGTGAGTGTTCCTTGGTTTGCTTGCACAACTAGCTAGGAAGACTTTTCCCTATCTTCACCTAGGAACCGGATAGCTTCTAGGTTCTGGTTAGGCTTAGATCATTAACTAAGCCCTATTCCAACTCCTCTCCAAGAGTTTCACACTTGTGCTTCACCTTGGAAGACTAACACCACTTTGAACTGGCAAACTCTCTCCTACACCTAGAAGACTCTAAGTGCTAACATCACTCAAAACCTTGAACTGCCTGCAGGGGTGTCAGAGACACTGAAAACATGCCACACACATCCATTTGGTTCCATCTTGGATGGTCTTCAATCTTTACTCTTACCGATTCCAAGATTTGGTCTTGAAGAGGCCTAATCCCTTGTAGCACTTGACAGTGACCTTTTTGTCTCTCTCGCCCAAATTTTCCAAATAACCTGACAAACAAACTTCACATTTAGATACCCTTTTTGATCTTCTAAAAGATTCACAAGGTCTTTGTCTCCTAATCCCTCCGTACACTGGTTTCCTATTCTCTAGGTCAAATAGGGCTAAAAGACCTAATTCCTAGGAACCTACTGATTTCTTGTTCCTTGTCTCAACAAATGGATTGACAAACCTTCAATTCCCTTAGCATGTTATGATGTGATTGTACCCTATGTGGAACTGTACCTATTTCGTACGGTACCTCTTTCCCCTACCTAATCTCCTCAATTCTTGACTGTTAAACCTCTAACCGGGTACTTTGAACTCGCCTAGGGTTTGATTTTAAAAATATCTGCTCGACTCTTCATGACTCCTAACCCTAAATATGTACAAACTAGTGGCTCCCCTAACATTTCCATCTATTCTTAGGAAGATCATGTGGTTAGATTTCATGGGGGAGCCATAAAAAGGCAAACTGGTCAGGACAGGACTAGAATAAACCCTTAGACCTTAATTTATGAATTCAAAACACCAAACCAACTCAAATTAACTTGCTTACAAAATGGAAAAGTCTTAGAGCTACACTATGAACATGAATGCAATGCTAAATCAAAACATACAACTTATTTAATATCACTGTCACTCAAGATATTCGGGAAAACACAGAAATTGCAGACTTTTTTCCTATTCCAAAAACCAAAAACTTGATTACAACAACTCTCACATCTTGCATTCGAGCCACACCTTTCATAGATTCCATTTGCCATGTTTTTAGGGATGTTGGTCGATCCCACACTCCTATCTTTTAGGGGATTCAAGATAACCGAGTTGCATGCAACATGACAAATGTTGTCATGACAACTTTGTAACAACTTTTTGCAACTTATCATTGTGCCATCATCCTAACTCTTAGGACCTCTATCTCCTTGATTTCGAGAAACCAACTCCATTAACTGCCTCAAGGCATCTTTCTAACATCATTCATGTGTTTAGAACACATTTAAGGCTCAATTCCCAATCTAAGCTACTAAGATAAACAAAGTAAAAATTAATAACAATGACTAAACTATGGTGACCTTAGTCCTAATGACTAACTCACCTAGTCCACACACAAGCAAGACCTTCTAAGGTCCAAAATAAACAGCCAAACCCTTTGACTTGGCTAAGGTCAAATACAAGCCAAAAAATGACAATTAACAAAAATGGAGGTGAGCCTAGGTGCTCCTACACCAACCTATGACTTAATGGGGGATTTAGAAGCTCATTCCACCTCTAAAGATTCAGTTGAGCAGGACCCTGATAGTAGAACTAAGGAAAACTCTCCTTTTAAGATAAATATTAAGGATGCTCAAGGAGAGGAAGGAGAGAAGCAAAGGAGACCCATTTCCAAGAAAAGGAATCATACTTTGAAGGCAAAGAAGTTTGTAGAGGAGGAACCTAATGAAGAGGGAGAGAAAGATAGTGCTCTGGTGCTCAAGAAAAGAAAAGTGGCCAGGACTTCAAAGAAGAAAGATGATTCTTCTAAGGAGAAAGGGGAAATTGTCCCACCAGTGGTGAATGTGGAGAGTTCAGGAGAGAAAACTCAAGTATATACAAGAAGATCAAGAACTCCTTCTCCCAAGAATATTGTGTCAAAGGAAGATGTTCCTTTAGCTGCCCCTACCATAGACCAACATAACGATGCCTCTCCTTCTCATAAATCACATGATGTACCAAGTGAATCTAAGGATGAAGAGGATCACCAAAATCAAGGAGGAAGGATTACAGCAAGGTGAGATCTACAATGCGGAGGCAGAGATAGAAAAGATATTGCAATCCCCTTTGGTGACCTATGAGGACTCACTTACTGGCAATGAGGAAGATAGACCTCCAGAAAGGGAGGAAGTGCCCACCAAAACTCCTTCACCAGTACATGTAGAAGAGGAGCATGATGGAGAAAAGGTTAGGAATCCAGAAGAGGATAGGGAAGATAAAACTGAAGAGACTCCTGATAAGCAAAATCTAAATGAAGATTCCTCTAGGGGTCAGCAGGACGAGGTAGAACAAGGTAATTTGCAGTCGGATTCCACTATTCCTACTTGGCTAGATAGAGAATTGAAGAGTAAGAAAATTGTGGTGGATGACACTCTCCCAAATTGGGATGACTTGTTGGCCAAAATTGGGAAGGGTAAAACAAAGAAGAAGGCCAGGGTTATTTCAAATATTGAGAGAGATGAACCAAATAATAGAGTGATTCACGTTGCTACTCCTACCCCTAATAAGAATAAATATGATGTGACCGGTAGTGATTATAGAGTGTAAACAATCAACTTAGGGCCTACTTCCATGATATAGGAGATTGAAGAATATGAGGGATCTAGTGTTGGGATCTTGAGTAGATTGAGAAAAGAGGTAGAGACCAAACAAGAGTTAAAGAAGGAGAATGAGGAATTGAAGAAGTATCTACAAGGTTTGATGAAACCTTTGCAATCTATCAGCCAAATCAATTCTTCATCATCTGCAACAAATCTCCTACTAGAAGAAACTATAACTGAGCTAGAAAAGATGAAAACCACTAAAAATGCCACGCTGAATTGGTTGCAAGGGGTATTAGCCCAAGGATATGATGCAATCAAGAATATTCTATCAACCGGTGGAGATGCCCTTAGATTTGTGGAGTGGTTAAAAAGTGTGTTGGCTTAGGATAAGGAGGATGTTGATCTCCTGTTGCATAAAGCCAAAACTATCATGGAGTATACTAAAGAAAATTTGGTAAGTGATGGAATCCTCTCCTCAAAAGTTGCAGAACCCTGGGAATGGTATGAGACTCTACAGATCAGACATAAAGTATTGAAGAGTTTGTATAAGCAAGGGAAACAAATAGAGAACACCTTGACAAATATTTACAATAAGTGTATCTCATTCTTTGAGATAATGACTAGCAAAATGAGGTTTTCACCTAAACATTTGAGCTTGGAGCAACTGAGAAAATGGTGGCATGATGTATATGCTCCAATTGATGACAGTCTAGTTACCGAGCACCAGCTGGATGATGCAGCCACTTATATTGCATTTGTGGATAAATATCAAGCCCTAAGGGTGGATTGGGATAAAACTATTAAACAATTAAGGGATGATATTAAGTCCATTGAGAGGAGAATTAAAGTGTTGGTTGTTCCACCTTTGGCCAACTTGGAGAAGGTATTTTTGATAATACAAGATAAAATGGGGTGAGACAAGGACAAAGGGGAAGGCATTTAATGCAATATCACATCAAAATTTGTGCTTCCCCATCATTCCCTCTTCATCTTTCACATGCATTGGACCGAACCACATTGGAAACCCAGGTTGACTTGGATGAATCCCAAGCATTTAATGCTTTTATCTTTGTTCTAGAACTTCTTGGGCCAACTTGTTTTGTGGTCATTTATTATTGTAACCTAATTGGGTTAACATATCTTGGGGGTTTCTATAAATATGGCATTTTGCCACATTTGTAAGGGCTAGATAGTTAATATATTAGAGTGAATTAAGCATTAGAGCAAGAATTAGAGCTAGGAGTCAGTTTTATTTTGGAGCAAGTGTTGTGACACAGAACATTGGAATTGTTGCTACTTTGGATGATTCAATACAAGCGAAGACATTGTGCCTTGGTGATCTTTCTTGTGTTGGTCTATCTTGTATGGTTCTCATTGTTCCATCTTTTGAAATTGCTCAAAGTTATTTGATATATGTTAGATTTAAGGTTGGATGATTCAATGGTGTTTGTGGTTTAATGCTTGAAGTGTTTGTAGCAATCCCTAGTCCATACTTTTTGCAGCTGGTTGATTGTTAGTTGCTTTGGAAAGTTAGCCTGGACTTTAATATTCATTGTCCTTAGTTCAATTGTGAATGTTTGTTCATTTCAATTGCAATAGGGTTGTTTTGGATGAATATTCATGATCTGAAAATCTTTAATGCCTTAGAAGATTGCACTATTTATGTAAGATTGTAGGCTCATCTAGGTTAAGCAAAAATTAGTTTCTAAGGGATTGGTCCATTTCAAGTATTTTATCATTTGCATTGTTAATCTTAGGATTAGTGTTAATTTTAGAAATATCTCTGAAACCCTTATCTTTTGCTATTTCTTTATCATTTGGGTTATATTTTAGGATTTGAAGTATCACCATATTGCTAGATCTGATAATTTTGAAGTTCTAGTATTTGGTTGTAGTAAGGTCCCTTTGTGATTATCATGGCATTTTCACATTTATCACTGAGTTATTTATGCATTGTCAATACCTAACATTAGAGACCTTGAGGTTATCTCTTGAGGCTTGTTGATAGAGATTTACCTTTCAAGAGAGATAGGATACTTGTATCTTTTCTGAGTTGTTGTGCAAAAAACACCATCAACACAACCCAGGTTGAATTTCTTACTAGAAATATAATACGAGTTGAAAGTAGTTTATGCACCTCCTTTTGGATGATTGGCTTCAACAAGGCATTAATTGGTCTTTTCCTTTGCCTGAAAGGTTTTTCTCCTGGCTTTAGAGGAATGGTGTGTGTAATAATTGAAGTATCATATGTCTTCAGGTCTTCATAACTCTAGCCTATCACATCTTGGTATGTATGCAAGGTGTCAACAATTCCTTTCCTCTCTTCTTGAGTGCATACCTTGTTCATGAGTACATTCTTGATATCATCTTGAGTCCCCATGTTGTATGTGTCACATTGGCTAATGATGGGTTCCTTCTTGGTCTTTGGATCCTGATCTTTTATTCTATCAAGGTCAAAGATCCACTCTAACTATACCATTCATTTTGGAATAGTATTAGTCTTCAAGTTGATGACCCCTTCTAAATCCATTTTTGCTTCTTGAGGTTCAGCTTCATCGATGATCTGAGAGGTGAATACATCAGAGTTGGTGATGAAATCCAAGATATGCTTGTGATATTCAAACACCTAGAAATTGGTCACATTGTTAAGTACTGAAGGTATTGCAGTTAATTCCACAGTGAACTTCTTCAAGCCGAAGAGAGATAATGGCTACAAAGTGCCAGCTGCCTACGCCAAGGAGTTTTTAGTTTGGTTCTTACTGCATGGTATCAACTGAATGTTGAAGGAATCAAATCCTTCAATGAGATCCCAAACTCTATGCCTATAATTGGTCATTCTCCTATCATGACATGAATATTGCTTCCTAACTTGCTTAACCACTAGCTCAGAGTCCCCAAAGACTTGCAGAATCTTAACCTTCTTCCTTAGTGCCATGAGCAATCCATGAATTAAAGCCTCATATTCTACTACATTAATGGTACAATGAAACTGGATTCTATGAGCAGCAAAATAAGTCTTAACTTTTGGACTGATAAGCTCAAATCCTACCCCTGCACCTTGCTTTGATTTGGATCCATCAAATCTTAATTTCCAATAGCCAACAATTCCAGATCTTTTTGTTATACCTTTTGCATTATTACTGCTAGATGGTTCTTCAAAAGGAACCACCTTCTTTCCTTTGGGATCATCTTGAGTTTCTTGTATATTAATTATGACTGCTAGAGTGGGATTAATGCATTTTTGCACATGTTCTAATACTGTTTGGCACAAGCAGCATTCCAACTCTAAGTGAGAGGCGTTGTGAACTCTACACCAATTGGGTAGGAGTAATTCTTCAAAATTCATTCCTCTACCCAGATGAATCTAATATTCAATGCACTTCTGGATGAATTCCTGAAAATTGTCCAGCAAACTTAGTTGGTTGTCTTCAGGATCATCATCATCTTCAATTGGTTCTACCAGGGCTCCAGTACTACTAGATTTTGTTGTAAGATCAATAGGTGTGTTATGCAACATAAGAATCTCTTATGTGTCTACTTCTTCCTCAAAAGGGGTCACCAGTACGTAGTTTCCCATGCTTACTTCTGACACTAGTATTTCATTTGAAGTATTCTGATATTCTGTGATCACATACTTCATGTGAGGTTCTCTCTCAGTCCTGATTTGATTTGTTACCCCTTTCCAAAGAAGCCACATGTGTGATTGGTTAGTTGATACATATCTGTTCAGGGCCTTCGTAAAGTCTCTCCCTAGAATTAAACCATAAGCATTAGGGATATCTGCTACCTGAATATTAATAACCTTTTGGACTCTAGGGTCTGAGGTAATTTGCATAGGGATCATTTTTAACTCGCCTACTACATTTACTTATGTTCTATCTGGTTGGGTAACCTTCTTCTAAGAAGTGGCGGGGGTAATTCCTAGGGCTCTACAGATGGAAAATGGCATCACATTAGTGAAAGCACCTAAATCTATAAGACAATTGTGCAGATTCTTTCCAAAAATGTGCAATGAAATCAAAAAGGGAGGTTTTCTATTTTTCCTTGAAATAGAGTTAACTTAGTATCAACTTGAGCAACCTAGCTTTTGTCCTTTTCTTTCTCTTTGTCTCCAGGTTGTGTTTGAATTTGACTCTAATCTTTCAACCCTTGAGAACTAGGTACTTTATTAGCAGTTTCACTAATAGTTTTATCTTGCAGTACTACATTTTCATTGTAAGCCCCTAAGATTGCATTTCTAATGGATGGTACTCTCAATAATTCAAATGCAGAGAGACTTACCTTGCGCTTCTTAAGTTCTTCAGCCACATATTCACCTAATTGCTTAGTGCTCATGTCTATGGGAGCTTCCTTGAGATATTCCACTACCTTGTCCTTGTTGGTGTTTGCATTCTTCCCTTTAGATGTCCCAGCTTGTGCTTGTCCTTCCTTTGATAGGTACTACTTAGGCACATGAGGATACATTGGATTATCACTGGTGTTAGGATTAGGAGGTATGGTGAAATTGTTTGGAGGAATGGAGGTGGTGAATGGTCCTCCAACCTATGGTCCTCTAATTGTCCTATATCTTAAGTTGTATTTCTTAATTGGCCTTTCGAACACCTATACTTCTTCAACATCAGCTTCTTCTTCATCCAAGGGGCCATTATCATTCTCAAGACTTTCATTAAACATCTGAGAAATCTCATCTCCATTATAGAATTGATTTGTATCTTCTTTTGGCTAGCTTGATTGCTCTTCTGGTCCATTTTCTTCTCCTTTTGGGAAAGGAGCATGATTTACTACCAAAACATGAGAGTCATAAGGTCCTGATGGCACTAAATCTTAGCTACCAAAGTGATTCTCTACCTCATACTGCAATATAGATGTTGCAGTCTAAAATTCTAGGAAATCAAGTTCTAGATGTTAATTCATCTTATGAAGCCTGCACCATCCAGATAGAGCTGCTTCTACCAAATACAAACTACCTAAAGGTTTCCGTTGATTAGAAGGCTGGTCTAATGGAGTAGGGACACCTCCATTATTTGGCCTAGTGTTCCAAGTTCTATTCTATCTAGGTGTTTGTCTCCTCTCAAATCCTTGTCCACCAACTTGTCCTCTATCAAAATTCTAACTAGAAGCATGTCCTCTTTTGAAACTCTAACCTCTATCAAAATGTTGTCATCTGTCAAAGCTCTATCCTTGCTAGAGCTCCTGAATCTCTCTATTGTAATTAGACTACATACTCCTTTGAGTAGCCTAGAGTTGACTATTTTGATTTCTTAGATAAGTGACCTCCATGTTCAACTTCTTCACTTGTTCAGTCAGCTCATCCAATCTTTCTTTATCAGGATTACCATAGGGATTCTGGCTAGCATTGCTTTGAGGATGTTATGTGGCCACACCAAAGCTCAAGGACTAGTTCAAGACTTCATAATTTTGCAAATAGGGAGGGAAACTAGCCTATGTTTGTGAATTAATGGGTCGATTAACACTTTGTTGAGGATAATTCATCACTTATGGGGCTTGATTTATAGGATTTCCCAGATGAGGAACTAGAGGCAGCTGAGGTATTGGATTCATGATAGGAGTATGATTGGTAAGAGCCTGATTGAGAGCCTAAACTTGTCTTGGGTGAGTGGTTGGTCCTAATGATGGCAAAGGGCTAGATAAGTGTTCCCTCAGATCAGTACTAACCTTGAAAACCTCTATTTATGCATCGAGTAAGCTTTCTGGAGGATTAGGTCTCCATTTCAGGAAGGTAGTCATGAAACTATCTAAACCTTCATAATAGACCTCCAGGGCAGTGGCATCATCTACAACATAGGGGTCCAGTAATCTGGTATATGCATGATGAAAATTATTGTTAAAGGACCCTATAGGCTCATTAACTTCTCTCTTGACCTTGGCGAACTACAGGTAAAGCTCATTAGCACTAATGGGAATCCTAAACTTCTACAAGAATGCAGCTTCCAACTCAACCCAATTATGGATTGATCCAGTAGAAAAATGATTGTACTAGTAGAATGCATCGTTTCCTAAGGAATAAGGAAAGAGCCTATATGCAACATCCTCATGGTTAATTTCCCTATCCCTAAGACATGTCTAAAAAATCCTGATGTCTTCCTCTGCAATTCTATTGGGATCGTTAACATGGAAATTTGAACAGACGTGTTCAGAGTTCTTGGGCATGACATGGTAATTATTAAAGGATAAGGGAGATGGATTGTTAGAAAGGAAAGCCATTGGTGGAGGCAGAGGTGGTAATGCCTAATTTGTGACTTGTTGAGGCTTTTGAATGGGGATGGCTTCAAAATAAAATGAGGATGAAGGAGATGATGGAAGTGGCTGGGTGGATGGTGATTCTCCCCTTCTTTTGGTCCTTCCTAACCTAGTGGGAGCTTGCAACTCTTGAAAATATTCTTCTCCTGGAGTAGATTTGGTTCTTCTTCAAAATATGTTAGGAGAAATGGTAGACAAAAAATGATCCAACTTGCTTATTGAGGCCCTCCTTCTAGTGCCAATCTATTGATGGTTTTTTCTACATAGCAACAACTTAGACAAGATACAAGTATCCTATCTCTCGTGAAAGGTAAATCTCTATCAACAAGCCTCAAGAGACAACCCCGAGGTCTCTAATGTCAAGTCTTGACAATCCAAAAATAACTCAGTGATAAATGTGAAAATGTTGGTAATCACAAGGGGCCTTATAAACAAATATTGGATCTTGAAACTTATCAGATTTTGTAATATGGTGATACTTTAAATCCTAAGTCTAACCCAGATAATAAAAGAAATAGAAAAAGATAAGGGTTTAAGAGAGATTTCTAACATTAAAACTATTCCTAAGACCAACAATGCAAATGATGAAATACTTGAAATGGATGAATCCCTCAAACTAATTCCTATTTAACCTAGATTTTGTCTGCAATCTTACAGAAATAGTTTAATCTTCTAAGGCATTAAATATTTTTAGATCATGACCATTCATTCAAACCAACCTTATTTGCAATTAAAATGAATAAACATTCACAATTGAACTAAGCACATAAATATAAGGTCCAGGATAACTTTACAAAGCAACTCACAATCAGCCAGTTGCAAAAAATATGGACCGGGGATTGCTATAAACACTTCAAGCATCAAACCATAAACACCATTGAATTATTTCTAACTTTTAATCTAACATGTATCAAATAATTTTAAGCAATCTAGAAAGATAGAACAACAAGAACCATGCAAGATAAATCAACACAAGAGAAATCACCAAAGCACAATGTCTTCACTTGTATTGAATCACCCAATAGTAGCAACAATTCCAGTATTCTGTGTTACAGCACTTGCTTCAAAATAAAACTCACTCCTAATTCTAGCCTTTGCTTTGTCACTTTCTTCAAAGTCTAACTATTTTTCTAACTAGCCCATTCAAAAGAGGAAAAATGCCATTTTATAGAGACTTCATGATATGTCGGCCCAATTAGGGTTACAAAGATAATTGGCCACAAAAAAGTTGGCCTAGAAAGCTTCTAAAATAAAACAAAATATTGCATTAAATGCTTGAGACTCTTCCAAGTCGGCCTGGGTTCTCCAATGCAGCTCGTTCCAATGCATGTAGAAGATGGAGGGATAATGGGAAGCACAAATTTCAAAGCAATCATTCATTATCTGGCCCCTTGTCTTTATCTTGATCCAATTTATCTTGCACCTTAAGAAAAACCTTCTCTAAGTCAGCCAATGGTGGAGTAATTAACACTTTAAACCATCTCTCCATGGATTTAATCTCCTCCCTTGATACTTTGATGACCTTGTCCCATTCCACCTTGAGATCCTGATATTTCTCCATGACAACAATATAGGTGGAAGCATCATCTAAATGGTGGGTTGTGATTGGACTATCATCAATTGGGGCATCAACTTCATGCCACCACTTCCTTAATTGTTCCAGGCTCAGATGTTTTGGTGCAAACTTCTTCCTCCCAGTCATGATTTCAAAGAATGAAATACATTTACTTTAAATGTCAGTGAATGCATTTCCTACTTGTTGTCCCCACTTATGGGTTCTCTTCAAAACTTTTTGTTTAATCTGCAGTGACTCATACCACTCCCAAGGTTTTGAAACCTTTGAGGAAGGTAGGATTCCATCAATCACTAATATTTCTTCAATATAATCCATGATGATCTTTGTTTTATGCAGGAGAAGGTCTACATCAATTTAGTCCTGCCCCAGCAAATTCTACAGCCACTCAAATAACCTATGTGTATCTCCACAATTTGACAAGATGTCCTTGATCATGCTATCTCCTTGATGTCCTACTCCTTGCAACCATTCATGGGTAGCCTATGTGGAAGCCTTCATCTTCTCAAGCTCACTGAATATCTCTTTAGGAAATAATCCTTTAGGGGTTGCTCCTTCACATCCCATAGCCTGTAAAGGCTTCATCAGATGTTGCACATATCTATACACATCATTCAATTATTTATGTAACCTTTCCTTCTACTTTTTTCTTTATCTAACCTCCTTAGGATGGCCTGAGAGGATTCTTGTAACTTTTCTTTCTCCTGATCCTTGCTTATAGGCCCCAAATTTATTGTCTGAATGGTGTAATCTTGAGGAACTATCTCATCCTTTTTTTTTTCTACTACAGGAGTAGCAATATGATTATCCCATTATCTGCCTCATCTCTGGTGACTTTAGAAATCACCCTAGCTTTGTTCACTCTTCCATTTCCAATGTTAGCTAGTAGTTCATCCCAGTTGGGAGGGGTATCATCAACAACTATCTACTTGCTCTTTAATCTTTCACTGAGCCAACCAGGAGTAGAGGTATCTGATTGTTTCTCATCTTGCTTCTCCTTTCTAGTTGACCCATGGAAGAGTCAACATTCAAATCTTGCACTATAGGGACTTCTTCTCTTTTCTCTTCCCTCTCATCTTCCTTCTTATCCTCTTTTGGATTTTGATTCACTTCTTGATCAAGTGTCTCTGTTACCACTTGTATTAGAGAGGGATTTCTCTCATGTGCTTCTTCTTTCTCCATGGTTTTCTCTCCTCCATCACCAATAGGTGAGTCTTCATAGGACACCAAGGAAGACTGTAGGATATTGCCAATCTCTACCTCTACACTATGAAGATCCCCAACATTGAATTCCTCTATCTCCTCACCTTGATGAATATCCTCACCAGCAGCTTCTATTGATTCCCTTTCCTCATTATGCAATTCTTGAGTTGAAGGATGGGCAGAAGTGTCTTCTTGTTGATGCACAACAGAGGGAGCTATAGGGAAACCTTCTTTCACAAGACCTTCTTTAGGAGATGGAAATCTAGCCTTCTAGGTATAGACTTGTGTTTTCTCCCTAGAACTCTCAATATCTATCAACTATGGTCCTATACCTTCTTCTCCCTTAGGAGGATCATTCTATTTCCTTGATGTTCTTGTCCCTCTTCTCCTTTTGGGCATAGGGACACTATCTTTCTTCCTTTCTCCTTCATGCTCCTCCTCTTGAGAAGATGTCTTCCTCTTAGAGGCAGTATTCCTCTTCTTGGCAATAGGCTTCCTTTTCTTTTCTTCCTCAGCCTCTGCTTGAACACCTATGATTTTAATCTTGAAGGGAAAACACACCTTTTCCTTTCCTTTTGGGTCTTGCTCATCTTCCTCAGAAGTGGATTGGGACTCCAAGTTTCCCATTAGGTCATAGGTGTATTTCCTCCCTTCATTTTCCAATTCCAAAATCATATGTTTAACCCATAACGTAGTGTATCTAATCACAAGAGCATTGATTTTCTCCAACTCTATCTTTTCCTCTTCCAACCAGACAATCTCACCTACTGGCTTGTCTTTGATTGGCTCATAGTCATGATTTTGTACCACCTCCCCATCATCATCAAACTAATCAGGAATGGCCTTGATGTTATACAATCTGATCAAGTGAGAAGGAAACCTTGAGAACTTCTTCCTTCGAACCACAAATTCATCTCTAGAGTTAGCCCAATAATCCTCAATATCATCTTTATGTCTGATATCTCTGCTAGCTCTCCTTTGGGCCTTACCTATTCTATAAAACCTAGAACTTTTAGAGTGGAATTCCAAGCCAAGAGTACTCATCTCTTCATCGAAGGAGTGTGTTGTGATCAAAGAAGGACAAGCCTCATTTCCTCCTATCCTCAATGGAAAATCATTGCCAAAACTAGTTTTATGCATGTCTTTCTTCAGAATGTCATCAAAGTCATAAATTTTCCTTGTAACCTCCAAAAGTATGATGTGATCAGTTGCATACCTAGGCAGTCTATATGGAGCTCTCTGACATCCATCAATGCTAATGTGGGAGAAGGTGGGAAATTGAATGAACCATGCTCCAAAATTTTGGATTAGTTCCTTAGCAACATCAGAAATTCTCACATGCTCAGCCCCTTCAAGTAACCTTGTAATGTACATGGTGAATGCATTATTCACCCTTCTATAGCTAGAACTTCCCAAATGCAGTTGGGGGTAGAGTTCATAGATCACATCCTAACCAAAAACCCCTTGAGTGCTCAATCCCTTGTATGGATGGAATCTTTCCAAGGCATAGAACAAGTAGGATGTCATGGTGAAACTCTTGGTCTGCAACACATTGAACAATTATTCATGAATCATGGCACTAATTATACATTCCCAATGATAGTCTACATCCTACTCCATTCTTACTATAATGTTAAAAATACAACTCTCAAATACTCCTACACTCTTTGAACCCATTACTCTGATAAGAAGAGTCATTGCATCACAGTACTCTGACTTCAATTTTTTTCTAAACAATTACTTTGGTAGCTTGGAAATATGTGCCTTAGATTTCTCCAACCAAGAGTTGATAACTTGTAAAGAATTTCTTGTATCCTCTACATAGTACTTCTTGGCTACATCAATATAAAACTGCACCACATGGGATCTATTTGGAATATCAAATGTTTGGGCCACTGAGACAGTAGAGAAATTTGCAAGCACTTTGCCTTGTGGGTTGATCACTCTCTATGTTCCCAAATCATAGTGTCTGGCACATTCCAAAACTAACTCATAGCACTGAACTATAGAAGGAAAGCCGGCCACATGAGCCAACCCATAGCTTACCAATCTTCTTGCCAATAGAGGAGGGTCCTCCACTGCCATTCTTGCGTTCAACTCTTCATAGTCCCATCTTCCCACATTTGTGTTAGTCATTTCTACCCAAATGGAGGCTAGCTTGCTCTCAGGAATCTTGCTCTTTGTATCCAATTTGATCCTTTCATCTCCTGAGATAGATGATCCCTCAACATTAGGATCCATTTTTTTCCCTTAGCCTTGCTAGTAATTTCCTTGCTTGATTCAACCTGCACTCAGCAAAAGATCACAATAATATCCATTACAGCATGAGATTTAGGGTTAGCTCATCACTAATAACATATTCATTATTCAAATAAGTCCAAAAAACTATCAAAATCCCTTAAAATATCATAAAGCACACTTCCTTAAAATTTTGGGATTTTCACCCCTTCACGGAAATCAAGCCAAGAAGGAATTTCAGGGATTTCTGGGCCAAGCGGATTTTAGCGATGAAGGCACAATTATCGCTCAAAAGTTACTCAATTGGCATCATAACTCAAGAAACGACATCATAAATTCTTTACTCATTCAAATCAAAGAATAAGGCACTAAAATCATTCAACATTAATTTCAAATCTTCATGTTTGGAAAGTTTTCGAGCATTTCCATCATGGACATAAATCCGCGAAGTTATCATGACTTCACATATTTTCAGGAAAACAAAGGGGCAATGGAAATTTAGGGATTTCCTAAGGTGGAGGAATTCCGTGAAGCACTCTAAATCTTGAAGTTTCCAACTCTTCACAGCTTGGCCAAATTGATTGAATGATCATTAATTTGGGACTTGGTTCAGACCTTGTACTCCCCCTTACATCACTCAATCATGATTCAAACCTATGATTCACTTAAAACCTAGTTCAATCGATCTGAAGCAAGAAATTGAAAACAAGAAACCCTAGGGTTCCGCCATGAGCACATAGTCACAATCTCAATTCACTCACTCATTCAACTAAACCATGATAAAATCCTCTAAAGAACTCAAAGAAAAGTGGTTATTGAATGCAAATGGAAGATAACAACTCGAATTCACTCAGGACATCAGTTTTATTGAACACAAGGAATCCTAGGTCAAATTAAAGATAATTGGTATCATGTACAGGATCAAATCTGAGGGTCAACTATAACAACAGCCAGCACTATCAAATCACCAATTTAACAAAAGGATGGTGACATCAAATCTAGGGAAGGCGTTGAAAAGAATGATGGGTAACCCTAGCTTAATTGCAGACCTTCAGTACGTCAAACCCAAACTCAATGCACACCAATGACATTATAGAACCATTCATACTCATCAATCGAAAGAAAAGGCACTATATGCATACCATGGATGAAGCAGAATTCAAGGTAACGACCACTGGTAACAAGCTTTGATTCCCATGGAGACGACAATGACACCAGAGAAATGCCAGCAACTTAGGGTTTTATTATTGCAAGACATCAAGAAAATTCCAAAAGACATTCAAGGGTTGAATCTTCCTCCATTGCTACATAAATCCAAGATCAAAATCATGGTAGGGTAATCCATTCCATTATTGCATTTTTCATTCCATTCTTTCATCATTTTGGTTTAATTACCTAAAAGGGGTTTGACCAAAGCAAACCCCCATGCCCTAACATTCAATATCCCTTCTTCTTGTCTTGTGTGTTTGTAGATTTAGGTCTTTTGGAAGCTTGGAAATCAATGAAGATAAATTTTCAAGGTTTATCAAGTCTTCTTCTCATTCAACAAGTCAAAATATCAACAAAATCTCATTTTTAGACCTGTAAATCAGAGTTTTGGAAGTGAACGCCTGTAGGGCATCAAAGTGCAAATCGAAAGCTTCAGAATCCACCTTTGAAAATACAGAAATTCAAAAGTGGACTCATTCACCATGGGTGGTGAATGAGTCCCACCACATGGTCAATTTTGATTTTTCTACATTTTTTAGTACCCTTTTGTCAGAAACAGATTTTGGCTCAGTTTGGAAGAACTAGGACTAATTCGCCCAGAATGGCAAATGAGTCCCTCTAGACCTGAAAAACAACATCAATAGCATTTGAAATGTGATTTACAATTTTCATCAAGGTTCCAGGTGCACACTTTTAGTTTGATTCATTTTTGTTGCATTTTTCCATTCATTTGTAGGTGATTTTGTATTACACAATGTGTTTTCAAACAATTTGTTTTACCGTAGTTTCTTTTTATTAGTCAAGAAATCTTATTAGTTTCTTGAATTTGTATATTGCATCTAGGTATTTAGGCATTTTCCATCCATATCACACTAATCTTTGAATGTAAACATAAGCATTTTTGGACCCGTCTTTCTCCTTTTAGGTGAAAAATCCTAGAAGTGCTAGAAAGAAAGTAGGTCTCAAAAATTGATGTTTCATTTTTGTGAACCTATTGTTTGAATCCCCTCTTTTCTGATTTTGGATTCCATTAATCATTCTAGAGTTTCTTGCATTGCATTTTTCATTAGTTAGCTTGTATTCTAGAGTTTCATTTTTGCATGCGTAAAAGTGCATAATAGGTTGCATTTTTGCATCTTTAATCATTGAAAAGTTCTGAAATTCTGCATTTTCCACTTAGGTTTGCATTATACCAATTAGAATTCATAAAAATTAGTCAGAATTTTCTAAAAAATTTGAAAAAAGTCCATATTTGGACTCATTCGCCACCCTGGGCGAATCAGTCCCTTCTGACCCCTGAAACAGCATTGTACAAAACTTAGAACTCTATTTTTCAGCTTTTTTTTGGTGCCTTAACCTACCTATATCAGTTAGTTGCATTTTTGTAACATGCATTTCATAAAATCTAGCCTTAATTAGCTCATTTCATGCATGGTTTCACTTTCACGTTTGCATTCTCATCTTGTTACATCTCATAATCAGTCAATAGTCACCTTTGAAATCTGAAACATTATTTTTCATTTGCATCTTTTCTTTCACATTGTTACATTTCAAGATTATAGATTAATCATTCCATCATGTTTTCATTAAATAATTCTATAATTCTCATCTTGCATGTTCTCTTTTTAGATATTATTGGATGTTGTAAGAAATTTTTTTTGAAGGCATATGAATATGAGGTCATTTCCCCTCTCTTTTTGTTCATCATAGATCCCTCTCCTAGTTCCCCTTTTTTAGATGAGGTTAGTTTAGTGAAATAAATCACGGATACTCATAACAATTACATTTTTTCTTCTCCTATTTTCTCTCACACTTGTGAAGCAGATATTTTAGTGCTAGAAGAACCAATTGATGAGAGTTGTGACAATTTGAGTTGTTTCTCTCCTCTTACCTCTCCTATTAGACATAACATTACTACAAAAGATGGCATCACACTAAGTAATCATGACAATCACACAACACGACATGACGATGAGACCATAGATTCATCTCCAAACTCCTCCCCTATTTGTGGGAATTTTTTTTATGAGTAATCATGGCAATCATATTATTTGTGAGGAGTATATGTTGACATTAGATGATCAAATCTTTAAGACCTATGAGAATCATCTTTATTTTTCTTCTCCTATTTTGGAAGACATTATTCGAGAAAGGGAGGTAATCAAATATAATCATGAGAATCTTCTTTCTCCCTTTCCTAATGTTCCCCCCATCCAAGAATACATACTTCATCAAAAGGATCCAATCATTGAAAAACAAGAATGTGATGCTTTTTCTTCTCTTGATGCCTCTCCCACTTGTGATGAAGCTACTTTGCACATTTCAACCTTATATGATCATATTACAAGCTCTCCTCATAGGGTAGATAATATGGCACAAGAGAATGAGACATTAGAAACACCAAATGATTGCATAAAGTCTTCCCCTAATTTCCCCATTATCAATAATCAAACACATTCAAACATTAATAACTCCCTTAGTTGCAATGAATTTATTTTGGATGAACCAAACCTTAATTGTCACGAACATGTGGTTTGTTTTTCTCTTGAGAACTCTCCTTCTAGGGATGCTATTATGACCCAAGACAAAGATAACATACCCTTCAAAGACAATGAAGACTCTCACTTGTTACCAGATGTTAGCATTATTCAACCTCAACTCATCCATTATCCCCCTTCACATAAACCTTCACCTAAACCCAAGTTTACTCTCTACCTACCTTCACACAAACAACAAACTAAAAATAAACCTCAACTCATTCTTTACCCACCTTCACATAAACTTCACCCCTCCAACCAAACCTGGTACACCCTTTACCCCCCTAACACCAATGTATCGCAGCAATCTAGTAACGATACTATTTCTCATACATATAACACCTGAAACAACCCGCAACCACCACAACCAACCCCACCTTCTTTACCCTTACCTAATCTGCCTAGTGCTCCTAACTATAGCCCACACACAAAGGAGTATGATCTTGTTGAAAAATTAAAGAGTACTCCTACAAAGATTTCCCTTTGGGATTTACTTCAGAACTTACCAAATTACCACAATATTCTTCAAATAGCCTTAAAACAAATCGTAATTCCTCCTGGTACAACTCTGAATGATGTGGTAGCTTTAATTCATAAAGTGAATCAAACTAATCTTGACATTACTTTCCATCAACATGAGCTCCCTCCTTTAGAGTTGCAAAAATAAAATGAAGCTTTCATGATCATTGCTTGATACAATAGGACAAGCATAAAGAGAACTCTTATTGATAATGTTTTTGCCCTTAATGTGTGTAGTATGACTCTCCTTGATCGATTAGATGTTGACAGGTCACAAATAATACCCAATCCATACCTATTTGAGGATTTGATAATTCAACAAAGTAACCGCTCGATGTAATCTCTTTGCCTATTACTGTTGGGGTGGTTACTTTGTAGACTCCTATTCATGTCATGCCTTATGATCTTTCATAAAATCTTCTTTTAGCATACCATGGATTCATGAGATGAATGCAGTGCCTTCAACCCTTCATCGTATAATGAAATATGTATATAACAATAACATTTATCAAGTTGAAGCAGATCTCGAGCCTGAAAGTTGCTTACACCTTGAAAAAGGATCTACAAGTCCTCTGAAAACATTGATTCCAACATCCAATATCGACCCTCTTGAAATTGAACACAATGATGAGGAATCACCATCTAAATTATTTGGTGGTGATTAGGGATCCTTAGAATTCAAACCATCATTTATGGGTGAATACATATTCACACAAAAGAAAGGTGAGACACAAGAGAAACCAACCATCATGTCAACACAAAATTCAGACAACCCTTCAAAAGCATCTTCCTCAACCACTTTAGACAACAAAGTAAACTACACAACAACCTTTGAAGAACACAATAATGAACAACCACCTGATTCCAGAGCAATGAAATAGCTTTATGGAAAAGGGTATGAACTCATAAAACAATAGGGATATAGTGGAAAAGGATGTGGTGCTCGAGAACAAGGTATCTGCAACCCTATAGAGCCTAACACACAATAAACAACCCATGGTCTTGGTTATTTTCCTTTGTCCAAACCTTCACTCAACATCAAAAATCTCACAAAACATATTCCTAAATCATCCTTAACAACTAGTGGTATTGAACATCATCCTTTAACTACACCTTTGCTTAATGTCAATATCATCTCGCAAAACAGTCATGATTTGAGTTTGTTAGATTTTATACCTTCCTATAATGGAAAGAATAAAATCTCTCCATCTAGAGACACTTGTGGAAGTATGACATATACTACTAAGCAAGATGTATCTTTGAAACACACCACAAGATCACCTTCTCCCAATGATCAAGAGGGTATATTGTCAAGACTTCTCCAAGATAACTTGATCACCCTCCCTCCTAGAACTTGAAAGAAATGTTATGAAAAAACTTCATTTTGTGCATATCATAGAGTTCATGGTCTTTCCACTAATGAATGTAATGCCTTGAGTCATAAAATACAACACTTTTAGGATTTTGGTATGCTTCCCTATGTGGTGGCATCTAATTCCTCTAATTGCTATTAATTTTCACTCTAGCATACATCTCATCAACAATTTTGGCTCACCTTTGTCCTACACTCAATGGGGGCAAGGGGATCGATATCCTTGTCCTCATATGTCACTTGTGGTTGCCTCCTTTGGACTATTCGTTAACCTCTCATGAATACATAAGAGCGAGTTTAGGATGTGGATGACATTCCTTAGGTTGGCTCGCATATGATATACCTCTCTCTTTCATGACGTAGCTTATCAGAAACATATGACTTGGCATAGGGCTTTCTAAGTAAACTCTCATGTCCTCTTCTTCTACTTTAAAGCAATTTCTCACAATACGGGTGCTCGCAACTGCTTTAAAGTGGGAGGCATACATTACCACTCACATTTCATTGTGCGATTTCTTTCTTCTTGTGGTGTTTTCCTTTCTTTGTGGAGTCAATGGGCTTGATTCCCTCCAAGAGTGTGATACTTCTTTTGAATTATCCTCTCTTGGATACATTAAGCATGATGTTCCCTAAGATGAGACATTGCACAAACTAAGAAAAATTCTTTTGAACATTTCTTACACTATCTTGCATTAACAATTTCTATAAGTGTCAAGCATACGAAGTTTTGCTTACCTCATAGAGCTCAAAAATCATTTTTCCTTTGTGGTACCTTATTAAAGTTATCAGGAGGTATAAATTTGGTATGGTTGAGCGGGAAGCCCATCTAGCAGCATGACTTTTCCCCATAGCCACCTTTTTATTTGTGAGTGCATACCAACTAGTGTATGTATTTCTCCTTTTAGGGATTTCTCACCCTGCGGATGATCAGAAGTTCCATGGCCCCAGAGTGAGTACATCTTTTCCACCCTGTCTTTCTTTCCATCTTTCCTTTGCATGATTTTGTATCTTGGTGGATTGACCTACATGTGGATCTCTCTTGAATGTCTACTTTAGTTTGAGTTTGAAGCAAGTTCATCCTCTCACTAAAGTGGGGGCTAAATGTGTCATATAAAAATGTACCCTTTGCTTGGAATGATATTAATTCATGATAAATGGACTTAATGAGGCCTTGATTCAAGTGTTGATAGGATTTTTATGCATCCACACTAGGCCTTGGACCCTTGCAAATTGAATAACATGCTTTTAACGACATCTTGTAAAGGTGTTGTAAAATATTGTAAAGGACTTTCATGCTTTTCTAGACTTAATAAACCCATTTCTCCCTAATTCCACATTATAAAATGTGTTTAATAACATTATTACATCAATCTAGAAGGTTTCTAAAATAAACTTAATTTTAAACTAGTGGTGTAATGTCTCTTGCACATTCACATTGGTTTTTGTGCCTTCCTAGGCTATGTGGACCTCATTTTAGTGTTGTAAAGTGTATTTAATCACACTTTCACATTTAATTTTGTGTCTCAAGCCCTATTTTACATTTGCATCATCACTAATAGGCCCCTATTAACCCATATTATGCATCTTGAGGCATAATTTGATCAAATAACCAACATAGTCATCATATAAGCCTAATTTTCTTACTTCTCAACATTCCAGCTAGCAAAAATGGCCCCTGTGGGACCCATTCACCATTAGTGGCGAATTATTCCCATCTAGGTGGGACCCATTCACCATTAGTGGAGAATGAGTCCCATTTGAGCCATTTTCGGGGTTTTGAGCAGGAAAAATTAGGTTCTAAGTTTATTTTTTCTCCATGTCGGCCTTAGGGATCCAATTAATGGGAAAATAAGTTGAATTTCCTATAAAATCACCTCTCTAAACTCATTTTTACATCCATCAACTTAATTCACATATTCATCCACCAATCTTTCATCTCAAGTCAAGCAACTTAGGGTTTTATTATTGCAAAACATCAAGAAAGTTCCAAAAGACATTCAAGGGCTGAATCTTCCTCCATTGCTACAAAAATTTAGGATCAACATCATGGAAAGGTAATCCATTCCATTATTGCATGTTTCATTCCATTCTTTCATCATTTTGGTTTAATTACATAAAAGGGGTTTGACCAAAGCAAACCCCCATGCCCTAACATTCAACATCTCTTCTTCTTCTCTTGTGTGTGTGCAAATTTAGGCCTTTTGGAAGCTTGGAAATCATTGAAGATCACATTGCAAGGTTTCTCGAGTCTTCTTCTCATTCAAAAAGTCAAAATATCAACAAAATCTCATTTTCAGACTGTATATCAAAGTTTCGAAAGCAGACACCTATAGGGTATCAAAGTGCAGATTAGAAGCTTTGGAATCCACCTTTGAAAATATAGAAATTCAAAAGTGGAATCATTCACCATGTGTGGAAGAAAATGAGTCCCACCGCAGGGCCAATTTTGTTTTTTCTACATTTTTGAGTACCCTTTTGTCAGAAATAGGTTTCGACTCAGTTTGGCAGAACTAGGATTGATTCACCCATAATGCTGAATGAGTCCCTCCAGGCCTAAAAAATAGCATCATCAACATTTGAAATGTAATTTCCAGTCTTCATCAAGGTTCTAGGTGCACACTCTTAGTCTAATTCATTTATGTTGCATTTTTTCATTCATTTGTAGGTGATTTTGTATTACACAATGTGTTTCCAAACAAGTTGTTTTACCTTAGTTTCTTTTTATTAGTCAAGCAATCTTATTAGTTTCTTGGATTTGTATATTGCATCTAGGTATTTAGGCATTTTCTATCCATATCACACTAATCTTTGAATGTAAACACAAGCATTTTTGGACCCGTATTTCTCCTTTTAGGTGAAAAATCCTAGAAGTGCTAGAAAGAAAGTAGGTCCCAAAAATTGATTTTTCACCACTGCCTGATGAATTGCTTGGACTTTCTGGATGAAATTTAAATACTTCTCTACATCATGGCATCCATCTTCAACATCATCCTTCCCAAAAGCAAATTCCATTGATGTTTTTGGTAGATACCCGAAAAAAGTCTCAAAAGGAGATCTTTTTGTAAAAGAGTGTATTGCATGGTTGTATGCATGCTACACATAGTGAATATTTTCATCCCACAACTTAGGATGTGTATTGTAGTAGCCTTGAAGAAGATGCACCACTGTCTTGTTCACTACCTCTATTTTTTTGTTGGTCTGTGGATGGAAGGCTATACTCTTCTGCAGTTTGGTGTCCATGAGTTCCCACAATGCTGACCAAAATTCCCCCAAGAATCAAGAATCTTGATCTGATACAATAGAAGTAGGTAACCCAAAATGAACCCATACAAATTGAAAGTACATATGAGTTGTCAGTTCAGCTATGACCTATTTTTTACAAGGCATTAGAATGCACATTTTTTTAAACCAATCAACTACTACAAATAGATAATTATGTCCCTTCCTAGACATTGGTAGCCCCCCAACAAAATCTATTGAAACACTTTCGCATGCACGGGATGGTATAGGAAGAGGTGTGTACAACCCCAATTTCCTATTGCTAGGTTTATTGGTTGCACACATTACAAATCCTTTAATATATTTGGATACATTTTCTTGCATATGAGGCCAATAATAGTATTTCTATAATTGAGTCATTGTTTTTCTTACCCCAAAGGGTCCTTCAATCAATGATGTGTGTGCTTCTCTAATTACCTGTTCCTTTTCAACTTTTGGAATACATAACTTTCCTAAATGATACAACAAGTTATCCTGCACATAGAAATATTTCTCTTCTACATGTTTTCTTGCAATTAGAGTTGAATAGATTTCCTTAAACTCTTCATCATTAGCATATTATTCCTAGAAAACTTTCATGTACCATGGAACTACCTTTAATGATAATCAAAGAATTCATGATAGGAGGTCTGGACAACATATCTGATACTTTGTTATATAGACACCTTTTTTATACTTAATCACCAAATGAAACTATTAAAGAAAACCCATCCACCTAAAGTGCCTACTCTGATGCAGTTTAGATTGTGAGTGCAAGTACTGAAGTGGCTAGTGATCAGTGTGGATTACAGTTTTTTTCCCCATTAAGTAGTGTTTCTATTTTTTAACACTCTGAACTAATTTATAAAGTTCCTTCTCATAAGTAGGATAGTTAATTACTACACCTGTAAAGGTCTCAAAGTGATAGCAGATTGGTTTACCTCCTTACATTAGCACTGCTCCCATGGAAAATCCACCCGCATCTGTCTCAATCTTGAACGGTTGATGTAAATCTGGTAAAGTTAGAATTGGTGTTGTGCTCAACTTTTCCTTCATAGTGTTCAAGGCCTTTTGTTGTAGACCTCCCCATTGAAAAGTTTTCTTCATACTAGTCAATGCATGCAGTGGTGATGTAATGTAGAAGTTTGCAATGAACTTTCTCTAGTGCTGGACTACACCTAAGAAACTTTTGACTTTAGTGACAGTACTTCTCTTAGGCCATTTTACAATAACTTCAACCTTCATAGGATCTACTTTCAATTGACCGTTTCCTATGACATAGCCTAAGTACACTAAGGATGTCTTAGCGAATTCGCATTTAGACATCTTTACAAAGAGTTTTTAGTTTCTCAATACATCAAAAAAAAATTTACATGACTTACATGATCTTCCCAATTTCGAATAAATACAAGAATATCATCTAAATAGACTATGAATAAATTATCAATAAAAGGATGAAAGACATCATTCATGACTCTCATAAATGTAGTCGGTGCATTGCAAGTCCTGAAGGGAATTACCAACCACTTGAACAGTCCCTATTTTGTCTTAAAGGCAGTTTTTTGAATGTCATCTTCTATAATTCTTATCTGATGATATCCACTATGCAATTCTAACTTAGTGAAATAAACTGCATGTTTTAATTGATCAAGTAAATCATCAATACGGGGAAGAGGATACCTATTATTTACTGTTATCTTGTTCAAGACTTGATAGTTGATGCACATTCTCCAAGAGCCATCCTTCTTTGGAACCAACATAATTGGAGAACCACAAGGAGATGTACTAGGATGGATGGTTCCTTTTTAAACTAACTCCTGAACTTTCTTTTTTATTTCCTTATTCTACAAAACTGATAAACGTACATGTCGATGCTTGGGAGGGGCACATCCTGTTGTAACTAGATTTCATGTTGTATCTCTCTCTTGGGTGGCAATCCCTTTGGGTCCTGAAATAAGTCATCATAAGTAGAAACTATTTTGATCATCTCGGTTTTACGCTCTAGATCACACCCCTTAAATGCTTCAGTTTTTTCATCCTCTTTGGATTTTACAAGCATTAATACAAAAAATTTATTAGAATTGACCAACCTTTTCATCTTAAGAACATTGACTAGTGCAAGATTGGTCTTAACTTTGTGTGCACATACAATGTATTCTATCTCATCCTTAAAAAGATGATACTTATTCTCCCCCTATAAAATATTGTTTTTTTGTCATACAGATAAGGACTCCCTAACACAAGCCCACAAATATCCAAAGGAACAACATCTACCTCTACCTCATCAACAAAGTTTTCAATGATAGCAAATCTCAATTTACATTGTTTTCTTACCTAAAGTTGAGCATCATCGCAAACCCATCCAAGCGGATATGGCTTTGGATGAGGATTTGTAGTTAAATTAAGTTTCTTTACCACCTCTTCAAATATTAAGTTGACTTGAGAACCCGTATCAAACAGTGTGTCAATCATATTGTGCTTGGTTACAACTCGAATATGAAACAATTCATTCTATTGTTTATCAGCTTTAGGAGGAGTAGATACTTTACTTGTACTTGCATTAGAAATATTTGCATCGAAGAGAGAGTTATACCTTTCCCTTTGTTTAAAATGTGCTCCACTCTCCTTCATTAGCATGTTAACAAGTGGCACAATTCCATTGGTTCAAGTTTAATCCCACATTCTTCCTATTTCTCATTTCTCCATCCTTCTTTCCTATAAATAGAGGCCTCCTCTATTTGATTTGACATCCACAATCCATGTAAGATCACTATTCTCATTTGAATCCACAATAATCCACAACTTCATGCAAAGTTATTATCTATATATTTCATGCAATTCCATCCATTTCTATCCAAGCTATCATAGCATTTTTCATCCATAGCTAGGTTATTGGCGATTTTTATCAAGAATCACACATCCATCATTAAATCTTGTCAAGGAATTGGGAAAGGGCTTCTTTCCACATCAAAGAAGCACCAATTCTCCCATGGGATGCCGGTTTGAGCATTTGAATAAGATTCATTAGCTTTCATTTAATCATTTTACTTTATTTCTTGTTCATTGTGTTTGAATGAATTTCATGGGGAATGCTATTTTAGATTTGTTTATTAACTAACATTGGATTGTTTGTTCATGTTTGAGCAAGTCTAGACCAAGCATTCACATTTTGGCACCCACCATGGGGCTTATCCATGTTTTAAACATTTTTTGGAAAGTTTTTGTGAACAGGTTTGGTCATGAATCTTGATGTAGCGCACTCGTGGCTTCTTTCACTACATAGGTGGTGACTTTTGGCACATCCATGCTCTGTTATAGTGCATACGCGACATATTCCAACGCATTTACCTCTCGTTTCAGCGCATATATAGGATATTTTAGCGCATTTGGTATGAGTTTTAGCACATATGGTCTAAGTTTTAGCACATATGGTCTATGTTTTAGCGCTTTTATAGTCAATCTTAAAATGGCCATATCTTGGTCATATAGAGGTCTTTTTTGAAGCTTTTTTTTTTAATGGGGTAGAATTTCATAAGCTATGCAATCATGTAAGTTTTTCTCAATTTTTGTAGAGTTAAAATTTTTAATTTTACACCTAAAGTCAAAACACATTGTAACATGGTCTAAATTTTAGGGTTTTTATGCTTAATCATTCATCTAACCCTCATATCTTCTTGTTTATTGATCTCATCTACCATTTTGAGCATGGCTTCTAGGTTTTAAGATGAGCATGGAGCATTAAAGTGAAAGAAAAAGCATTTGATATCCATTTTCTAGGAAAAGAAGAAAACAAGAAGAGCTTCCTATGGCACTTTCTTTTTCATAATTGTAAAAAAGTGCTCTTTAACACTTTGGGAGCATTTATATTCCCATCTTTGGATATTGTTATCTTCAGCTTTAGAACTTAACTACATTTTTTTGGGGTTTTAAAAAGAACATACAAAAGATTTCTTTTTCACAAAGGGTTAAAAAGAACATTAGAAACTCACTAGATTTGGTTTTGGGTCTTAAGAATTGAACAAACAACTCCAAACACTTCATCTTGGTGCTATAAAAAGAACCCATTACTGCTTTTGAAGTCTAAAATGAACATGTTTCTTTCTTTTTTTGTAATTTTTTTACAAACTAATATCATTTAAAGGTGTATGCACTTCTCTCGCACTTCACGATGATCTTGAGAATCAAAATTATTTTGGTGATATTAGGTTGTCTAAAAGATTGCCTCTACACTTCAATTTGGGCTCTTAAAAATTGAACAAATCTTGCTAGTGTGAGATAAGTATCTTGTGTGTGTTCTCTCTTTGTTCATGCAAACAAATATTGATCAAGCTACGGATGTACTTACTCACTTTTGTTTACCTTTAGAGGGCCTTCCTTGGTGGGAAAAAGTACTCACCCCAAGGGAACGACCCAAGTAGTAACAAGCATAAGTCAGGCTCTTCCAAACTGCTATATAAATTTTTGGTTGGGATGAAAATCATAAACAAGGGGAAGCAGTGCATGATAACTCTCCCCAGTGTCTTTATGATGAGTAAATCCCTTGTTCTAAGGGTTGGGAGATCTCTCAAAAGGAGTTTATCATTACACCCCCTAAACTAGATGCCCTTACTATGAACCTTTGTCTAGAATCAAAAATCCCAATATGTGTTGGCGTTAGGAGGTCGGACCTTCAAATTTGTCCCACATATTTGTGGTTTTTTGTAGAGATGAAAATTTCATCATGAGGGATTCATGGGAACTAAAGCTTGGCTGACCCATAGAAGTGAGTGTCGTGGAGGGGAGCCAGTGTGGTCAAGCTTCTAGTCATCCACTCTGAATAAGCGCACCTGGATTTATCCAAGTGGGAATTCAACAAATATTTTCTTTTCCATCTTAGGATTGTGCAATCTTTGAGTCAGTTAAACACATTGCTTGGATCCAAAATCTTGAAAACAAACATTCAACAAGGACATTAAATTTCAAACCTTTAGAAGGAGAAAATACCTTTGAAAAATCCAAGTGCTACTACTTGTCCCTACGGATTTCATCCTTAGAGGCTTCTAATTATTTGGATTTATATCTCAATTTTCTCTCTCTAAAGTCAAAATTAGGGAACTACTGCCTTGATTTTCTTGATTTCCACATAATAGACCTTGTGGGATGAAAAGGAAATTGAGACATAGACATTCAGTTTGAAAAACTAAGCAAGAAGTGTGGATGTGGTAAAAGCAATTCATTAGTCAAGATGAAATCAATTAAACCCCACACATGTTCTTATTTATCTTTTGTCTTATGGTCTTTTGATCAAAAATTGATCTTTTGGTTTGAAGTACTCTTAGGAAAAAGCATGTTCTTCAAAACCTTGGTCTTGTAAACAAGTCCCTCTTAGGTTCATTTAGGATCAAAACAAAGAATCATTTCATCCATCCCAAACATCAATCAAATCCCATCTCACAAACAACTTTTGAACCATTGGAAAAATCATTCATACTAGACTTTTGATGAAATTATTCAAATCAACATCAAAATCTCCTTGATTGGCTAAGTGTGTGTAGATGAATCCTTCCTCATACATCTAGATAAATTATCATCCTTGTGGACAAGTTTATTCCAAGATAACATCCAACATCTTTGCATTTTTAAGTCCATTATCCAAATCAAATCCAAAATCAAAAAATCCAAAAGTCCTAAAGTCTAGTATTGATCCAAAGTTCCTAAAAGTTCAAACACCCATATCATTCACCCCTTTCATCCTTCATCACATCATTGGTCCTAAATTCCTTAGAGGTCAACAAGGTCAAAACACAAGAAGAGCATGGAATATAAACTTGATCCATACATCATGAGTAATCAAAATCAACCAAACTATCAAAGCCTTACAATGCCAATTGATTATAAAAACTCGCATTTATACAATCCATACATGGGATCATTATCTCCTACAAACCTCAACGGTACAACAAATGTGAGTATTCCCAATCTAAATTTTGGAACACCTTTTCCTATGGTAGATTTAAATCGAAGTCCAAACCTACAAATCTATCAACCAAACAATCAATGCATGAGTCTTCTACAAAACAACATTATCCCACCAAATCCATACATGCCAAATGTGAATATACCAAGTACAAGTTTACCAAACATGAACATTTAAAATCCACACTTGGTAAAATTTGGGATAGATGTGCTTGAGAATCATAAAAATGTTGTTCAAAGTCCAAACATTATGTTAACGACTCCATGTATTGATCCAAGTCAAGGTAACACCATGCAAAATCAAAGTTACCTAAATCAAGGCAATATAATTCCCAACCATAACAATGTTCAATTTCAACCTATCATTCCAAATCTAAACATCATCCAAAATCATAACATTGTCCAAAATTAATTTATCCATGATCCCATACAAACACAACAAGTATACATTCCAAATCTGCTTGAACAAAAACCAAATCAACTATATCAAGGTTGTCAAGATCAAAATCAAGATCAAATTTTGTGAGATAAAATTGCTACACTTACCAAAATAGTTGATTCATTACGCCAAGAGACATATCCAACCCAAAATCAAACACTCTTCCATTAGTTAAACCATGTCATCAAAGCAATGAGTTGTGTCCACAACCACATCAAGAACAATATCTCAAATATCAAGAGGTTGGATATCAAGATCAATAAGATCAACAACAAACCCAATCACCATATCTCAAAGATCAGTCACCACATCTCCAAAATCAATCACCACAAGGTCAATTTAAAGTACAAATCTCACAAGGTAACAAACAAAAATAGTTACCACTTGGGGAACCAATCAAATCGGTCATGCAACAGTTGGTACAAGAAAATCTCATCAAAATCCCCTTTTATGAAAATTATCAAGAGCCTCAAGTTAAACCACCAGGATATAATGAGAAGCACCTTTGTGATTTTCACAAAATAAAGGAACACACAACATCAAATTGTATTCGACTCAAAAAAATCATCCAAGACCTTATTGATCAAAAAATAATAACTATTGAGGACAACAATGAAGATTCAACCACTAGTGATAGCAATGATAGTCTCTCCACCACAAATTTTGAAAACAACAAGCAAGATCTATCCATCAATGACCACCTTGAATATGTTTCTACCTCATCCAAATATCAACTCAACATACATCAAGAGTCATTTTTTTATCATGATAAATACCCCTCAACAATATCCAACAATGATCTATTCAAAGGAGTGTTAACCATTTGATCCTATAATCGGCGATCCTTTTACCATTAATCATGTTGAAAATGTCTCTACATCACCTAATGAGTTAGAGGACATATCTCAAGAATTTATTCCAAAGCATGATCAACATCCTTCACCAAATTCTAGCAATGGTCCTTCCAAGGCATATTGGCATCCTTCGACCTCATGGTTGCAGTTATTGAAGTAACCTTCAACTCCACACTTGATCCAAATTCACTCAAAGATCAAGAGGATATTGAGCCACTTCCTATGCATAATGAAGACATCCAAGAACCCTTTGTAAGCAATCCAACCTTTGAAATTGACCCATGTCAAGAACTTGATCCAAGGCATGTTGAAATGAATTCCAAAATCATTCAAGATCAAGAATTTGTATAACCAAGCTACTACAATGATCTAATTGAAACTCTCCAATCTATACAAGATGTCATAAATGATGATAACATCCACATAGCACATAATCCTCTATCTACCCATGAGATTCTTTTTGTGGATGGACACGTAGATGATCTTCATTTAGAATATGATACCTTTACTCCTGACATTATTACACAAAAAGAGAAGGTTATTGATTCCTACAGTCAAACTGAGTTGTTAACATCAGGATCAAATATATCCCAAATTTAGACTGAGGACATCATGTATGAAGATATCCAACATTATCCACTCAAGGAAACGGGTTAGATAGAACAAGATATTCTAGAGTTAGTAGAGCAGCAAATTGAAATAATGCCATTTGCAGTGGTCATTTATTAGAGAATGCTTACTAAACAAGAAATCTCAAAACAAGCATAATCAAGGAACAAAGGTTCTACTACCACCATACTGAGGGCAACTATGTCTCAAGCAAACGTCAACATAGGGAGCATGAAAAATCCTTATGATGAAACTGATGCCAATACTACAACTAGCCACATCATGAATCTTAATCCACCCATCACCCCATCCACAAATTGGTACCAATATCAAAATAAATATTCGAATCAAAGCACAAAGAATGTTATCAAAACAAGAGAAGCTGAGAAGCATAATGGGAAAATCAAATACACATGGATACCAAAAAATACAAAGAAAGATTGTCCCTATCAAACTCCATTAGTCAAAGAAACTATGGGGAAAAATAAAAAATGGAAAAGTATCCATCAAATATTTCCACAAAGGAAAAATAAGGCTTCCCAAGCAACGTAAAAAGTATATCAAGTAGTTGGTCCTAATTCCACGCACACTTTTGTATCCACCCATCATTACTCATCTTCCCAAGTTTGGAGAGTCAAAGGTTCCAAACTATCAACGAATCCATCTTTTATTCCTAAACACACTCTATCCACACCTCCACACATGATATCCAATTCTCACATTGACCATGTATTGGCAATGACCCTTCATTGTAAGGATTCAAAGGGCATACTATCGAGATGTGAGCACAAAGACAGAGTTAACTCCAATATCAACAAAGTAGATCAAAAATATCAAAAGTTGTATTCAAGTGCACATATCTTGGCCAAGAAGCTTCTTCAAGTAGGATATCAATGGAACATTATGATAGAAGCATCTACATCGACACCACCAGGTGGTTCAACATGAGCTTAAAATCTTTCAGAAAAATCAAAAATAAAAAAATCATGAAAATAGTAAAGATAAAAATCATCCTCCAATGAAAACCACTATGGTGGCACTTTGGACAAGTGTCATGATGAAAACCTAGCAAACAAACGTCATGTGTAGAATTGAGCATCTGTGTGTGCCAGTTCAGGTGGAAGCATCTCATCTCATCCATAATAAATTCAACATTTCATCCACCTTATCCATAATAAATCCATTCATCCATGAACCATTTATCCAATCCATTTTCATCCATCTACATACATAGTCCAAGTTATCTTGATCTTGAAAAAATTTGGTGCACACTTTACACTTGTTTATGGTAAACATCTTGACATGGGTCATTTTTATTGGTCCTATCCTACCTAGCATTATCTAAGCCATGAAGCATTATCCAAATGAGCATTTTTTATTTGTACACCTTATCTTATCATAAGATAATCCTTGGCATCCTTTGTGTGCATCCACACACCTATCCAGGCATCCACCCATGGCATTCCATACATTGCTAGACACTGGGGGCAGATATTTACATCTTGCTTTGAGAATAAATTTTGATCTATATCTTCCAAGTTATGTGGTGATCTGAACATTGGCAAACATGAAATCAAATTGGTCAAAGCATTTGTGAGCACAATCCAAATCACTAGCCCATGACACAATTTAACGAGAAGGCATTCCTTATCAAGCTTCATCAAACATCAAAGATCAATCCAAATAGTCAAATATTAGTCCCATCTAATTTGCACATCAATGTCACATCAAATCATTCAAACAAATTTTTTTCCAAATCAAAACATATCAAAATCCAAAAATAGGTCAAAATGTCAAAAAATCTCAAAAACATGGAATCTAAACTACATTGTCTCTAAGCTTAAACGTAGGCAAGGCTAATATTTGATCAGCCCCTAAGACACAAAATCCAAAAATATTCATAAAATTCCATAAAACACCAAAAACATTGAAAATTTTTTAAATCAAAACATTTGTAAAGCATCTTGAAAAACCCAAAACAGCCTCAAAACATTGCAAAATACCAAAAACATTCAAAAAACCCAAAAAATCATCTATCATGTTTCGCTTTCACCTGCAATAATCTCATCCATAATAAATCAATCATCACCTTCATCCTTTGGAAAAACAAACAAAAAAAAAATCACAACAATCAACAAAAGCAAACTTCAAACGCAAAATCAAAATTGAAACAACAAACTTTTAAATGCAAAATAAAACTCTTGATCATTCACAAACATGTCAATTGACCTTATATCAATATCCTTTCAAAACCTATCAACTTGCCACCATCTACTAACATGTCCTAGTATGCATCCTTCCTACAATGGGCATTATCTTCGACAATCACTTCGGATTCTTATCCTCAAAACAAATCCCTTTGGATGTAGGTATGAAGAACATTGGCTTGTTTGTTTACTTGATCTTTGTCTTTTCTACTTGTCTTATTTCACTCATTCCAATGACCTCTCGATGATGTCTAATCAAAATGATTGAGAGAGAAAGGAATGGGGCATTGATCAGTATCCTTTGTCTATTGTGCTTGTTGGACGTTCTTGTAATATAACCTAGTGAATACTTGCTTTGTTAGGTATGTAAGGAAGGTGTTTTGGTAAGTTTGTTGACTATTGCATTGATAGGTTATACCTTTCTGTGTTTTGGTCTGAGATGTTTGAGACTTTTGAAGTACATCCTAGCAAGGTTTTTGTATGTCAGGTGTGAACAAGAATACTCCTATTTGATTGTCGATTCAAAGTCCATCGCACTAGGTACAATGTCATCCTGGTTCTTTATACCTTGATGCATTGTATCTATGTATGTTATCAAACATAAGGTAAGTAAGCCCTTATAAAATCCCAATTCCTGATAATCAAAACATCATCATCACTCATCATCATATCTAATAAATTCTTAATGACTCATGGACTTGTTGGACTCCTACATCATCTTAGACTCAAGGGTTCATCCATCTTATTCTTCTACTTCTATCCATCTTATTCTTCTTATTCTTCTATCTTTACTAACATTTCTATCCAAGTATCAAGTGTATGTAATATATCAAAATATGCATGAGGCTACCCATGGTCGATGAACTGTCTACATCATCAAAATTGTCTACATCAAACATTCAAGCTTTCTAGTCCTCTTTGAGTTGAACTGATCTTGAATCTTTATCACGA
>VDFB02256132.1:41046926-41059825 GCA_007258455.2 Sequoia sempervirens
ACTTCACCTTGCCTCACCTAGGCAATCAGGTTCCTCAACTTGGACAACACAACACACAACCACAACCACAACCACAAAAACAAACTCTTCCTCTACCCAGACCTTACTGGGCTCTGATACCAATTTGATGCATAGCTAGGAGAATTCAAAAACATA
Organism: Sequoia sempervirens; assembly: GCA_007258455.2. Classification (NCBI taxonomy): domain Eukaryota; kingdom Viridiplantae; phylum Streptophyta; class Pinopsida; order Cupressales; family Cupressaceae; genus Sequoia; species Sequoia sempervirens. The sequence goes on from VDFB02256132.1 coordinate 41,047,083, forward strand.
TCTCACAAACATTCAACAATAATTCAAAGCAATCTTTGTATAACACATGCTATTAGGCATTCTATATCACATTGGAAACATAACTATGGCAGCCCACAATTTAATGCAACGAACAGTCATTAATAAATTTAAAAAAACAAATAATAAAGCCAATCTCTCTAGTGATATTGAAGAAAATGTACTTATAGACATTTCCTCCAATTTTTATGAAGATCCAACAAGGGAAAAGAAAGTTATTGCATTTTCCCCAAAACTACAAACCCTAGATAGGGTTCAAACCTGCCCTCACAAAAATGGTCATAAATTATTCAAATATTAATGAAATTTGATGAGACTTGAAGAAAATGAAAGTAGATTTAGATGGAAACAAAATCCAATTGGTTTTAAATCTAGAATATAGACTTTACAATCTATACCATCACATTTTTCAGACTGTAAATTCTGCACAATATTGTTAGAATAGGGCAGTCTCATCAAAAGTCATATCTCCCACAAAACTCAATAAAATTCAATGAGATAAAAGAATTGGAAACTAGAAATAGAGATATTTACATCCATATATGATACACCATTATTTGTGTCAATACCAGGCTGTACAAAACACAACTTTAGCCTGGAAACAATGTAAAAATCAGAAAATGCACACAAAATTTGAGGTTGCCATTCATCAAACTTGAAAAATAATGCCTCCAACCCCCAGTTCAAGTTTTGGAAGGTTTATTTATACATTTCCAACCAAAACCAACTATTTTCAACCACATTTTGATTAGTTTGTTGACAAAACACCTTAATGACACTTCATCTACCTAATTTTGCACTTTTGACAATTTTCACAATATGGAACAACTTTAAACATTATTTGAAAAATGACTTAAAATATGACTTTCTAAGACCTAAAAACCTCTAAAATGGTTTGATAAACCTTATTATAAGACCCAATACACAAACTAAATCAACCATTTACAAATGGCCTCATGGAGGCAAGAAATAAAAAAAGTGCTCCTGCACCAAACTCCTCCATGGGTCAACCAAAAAAGGAGAAGCAAGATGAGCAACAGTCAGATGCCTCTACTCTTGGATGGCTTAGTGAAAGATTCAAGAGAAAGTAGACAGTTGTGGATGATACCCCTCTGAACTGGGATGAACTACTAGCTAACATTGGAATTGGAAAAGCGAAGAAGAAGGCTAGTGTGATTTCTAAATTCACCAGAGATGAGGAAGATAACAAGATAATCCATATTGCTACTCTTGCAATAAACAAAAAAAAGGATGAGATATTTCCTTGAGATACCATTCAGACAATAAATTTGGGGCCTACAAGCAAGGATCATGAGAAATAAGAGTTCCAAGAATCCTCTCAGGCCATCCTAAGGAGGTTAGATAAAGAAACAAAGGAGAAGGAAAGGTTGTAAAAACAATTGAATGATGTGTATAGATATGTGCAACATCTGATGAAGCCTTTGTAGGCCATGGGAAGTGAAGGAGTGACCCATGAGGGATTGTTTCCTAAAGAGGCATTCAGTGAGCTTGAGAAGATGAAGGCTTCCCACAGGCTACCCATGAATGGTTGCAAGGAGTAGGACACCGAGGAGATAACATGATCAAGGACATCTTTTCAACTTATGGAGATGCACATAGGTCATTTGAGTGGCTACAAAATTTGCTGGGGTAGGACAAAACTGATATGGACCTTCTCCTGCATAAAACAAAGATCATCATGGATTATACTGAAGAAAGATTAGTGAGTGATAGTATTATGCCTTCCTCAAAGGTTTCAAAACCTTGGGAGTGGTATGAGTCACTGCGGATTAAACAAAAAGTTTTGAAGAGAACCCATAAGCAAAGACAACATGTAGGAAATGCATTCGCTGACATTTATAGTAAATATATTTCATTCTTTGAAATCATGACTGGGAGGAAGAAGTTGGCACCGAAACATCTAAGCCTAGAGTAATTAAGGAAGTGGTGGCATGAAGTTTATGCCCCAATTGATGATGGTCCAATCACAACCCACCATTTAGATGATGCTTCCACCTATATTGTTGTCATGGAGAAATATCATGATCTCAAGGTGGAATGGGACAAGGTCATTAAAGAATCAAGGGAGGAGATTAAATCCATGGAGAGAAGGTTTAAAGTGTTAACTACTCCACCATTGGATGACTTAGAGAAGGTTTTTCTTAAGGTTCAAGATAAATTGGATCAAGATAAAGACAAGGGGCCAGATAATGAATGATTGCTTTGAAATTTGTGCTTCCCATTATCCCTCCTTCATCTTCTACATGCATTGGACCAAGCTTCATTGGAGAACCTAGGCCAACCTTGAAGAGTTTCAAGCATTTAATGCAATATTTTTTTTATTCTAGAATCTTTCAAGGCTGACTTGTTTGTGGTCGATTATCTTTGTAACCCTAATTGGACTGACAGATCATGAAGTCTCTATAAAATGGTGTTTTCCCTCTTTTGTAAGGGATAGCTAGAAAAAGAGTTAGACTTTGAAGCAAGTGACAGAGCAAAGGCTAGAATTAGGAGTTAGTTTTATTTTGAAGCAAGTTTTGTAACATAGAATACTGGAATTGTTGCTACTATTGGGTGATTCAATACAAGTGAAGACATTGTACTTTGGTGATTTCTCTTTTGTTGACTTATCTCGCATGGTTCTTGTTGTTCTATCTTTTGAGTTTGCTTAAAGTTGTTTAATACATGTTAGATTCAAAGTAAGAAATTATTCAATGGTGTTTATGGTTTGATGCTTGAAGTGTTTGTAGCAATCCCTAGTCCATACTTTTTGCAACTAGTTGATTGTGAGTTGCTTTGTAAAGTTAGCTTGGACCTTATATTATGTGCTTAGTTCAATTATGAATGTTTATTCATTTCAATTGTAAATAAGGTTGGTTTGAATGAATGTTCATGATCTAAAAATATTTAATGCCTTAGAAGATTGCACTATTTCTATAAGATTGTATATGGAATCTAGGTTAAATAGGAATTAGTTTGAGGGGTTGGTCCATTTCAAGTATTTGATCATTTGCATTGTTGGTCTTAGGAATAGTTTTAATCTTAGAAATATCTCTTAAACCCTTATATTTTTCTATTTCTTTTATTATCTAGGTTAGACTTAGGATTTAAAGTATCACCATATTGCAAAATCTGATAAGTTTCAAGATCCAAAGATTTTGTTCAGGGTCCCCTGTGACACAGCATTTCATTTATCACCGAAGAGCCACTGTCATGACCTAACATTAGAGATCCTCAATATTCTCGGTAGCTCATTATAGAGATTTACCTTTCAAGAGAGTAGGATATCAGATTCTGTCCGAAAGGTTGATGGTAGAAAACACCATCAACACACAGTTCTCTGCCTATTCGATTTTAACAACTGTCAGAGATGGATCAAGAATTGTTGTCTTAATTAAATTTTATTCAAAGTAAAGTGGATGGTTAGAACAGAAGTAACATATCTCAAGGATTACTATCTATTTGGTGCTATTCTTCAATTTGTCATGGTTGATTTTGCAATTCATGAAGTTAAATTTAGATCAGCATCCAGCGATTATAAAGAGAATAATCATGCTATTGTTCTGGGATCCCATAATAAAAAGACTATAAGTCCAAAATTCCTCGAGAAGAAACCCAAAGCCAGAACCTAAGTAATAAGCCTAGGATAAGCTTAATGGGAAAGTTGTATCTAAAAAGGAGCAAGATAAACAAAAGGAACTCGATGCATGTCACCAATTGAGATAATCATGACTAGATCTATTAGGCCAATTATACCTGTCATCTAATTTTGGATCGAAGAGATGTGACCAACTAGACTTGCCATGTATTGATTATAAAGTTAAAAAGTATGCCATCTCAAGTCTATAAGTAGATTCCTAGGTTTAATGGGTCCAATATATGTGAAGGAGATGCACATGTTCAAAGTTTCTATAGCTTCATGGTGAAACATTCATTTAGAGATTAGGATATGTGGATGATATTTTTGGTCAGATCTCTTGAAGCTAAAGCTAGGGATTGGTACTTAGGTTTTCCTGAGAAGTCCTTTTCTTGTTGGGATAAACTAGTGGATGCTTATAGAGAAGAATTTGCAAAAGAACCTTCTGATCTTGTCACAAAGTTAAAACAACTCAAGAAACAAGATGAAGAGTCAAGCATTGATTTTAGTCACAAATTTGTTGTTGCTCTAGCACTAGTCCCTGAAAGTTTCAGACCTAGCATATCAAATTGCATTCATTTGTATTTTGAAGCTTTTGAGGAGGGATCTAGTGCATTGATTAAAGATTTTGAAATTTTAAATATGCAAATGGCTTACACATGTTTAGACAATATGGAAAAAATAAGGAATGAATATGTGCAAGATCTGTTGTCTTCAATTGTGGATAAACATGTTGATGAAACCAACAGTTATGTGGATACAAATGATCAAATGTCTTCAGTTTTAAATATAGGCAAGTGCATCCTTGAGAAGGAAGAGGTTAAGAGTGTTTCCGTGTTAACAACGTATGCTCAAAATAGTGAGAATGCTTCTTTTTACTTTCAAGAAGATATAAGTGGTCAATTCAATGTTGAAACTAAGTCTATGAAGTTTCTAAATTTTGATAGTGGTAATATCTTGGTATGTCCTAACTTACAACTTGGTAAAGCATGTTTTTCTACTGGAGGATAAGAGGAGGAAATGGTTGAAAGAATCGACCAGGATTGTGGTCTATTGAATAGTAAACAAATTTCAAGTTTTTTAACCATTGAATATTATAAATATGCACATATGAGTAACCCTCAGTTATTGTGTAATGCTCATAGTGATTTTGACAGTGATAATAATCTTTATAATAAAATATATGAAAAATGGATATCTGATATTCCTTCTAGTTATGAACAAGCTTGTCACCATGGTGATAATTTGGGTAATAACAAACAACCATTTTATTTTAATGATGCATTGTATGATGAGAATGAAATTGTGTAGGGTGATCCAAATTCAGAGACTTGTGTTGATGAGTTGAGAACAACAGATAATCATGAAGCTTGTATATCTGGTATACAAGCTTTTGAAAGTTTTAATGTAGATTTGGATAAGTATCTTTTCCTTGATTTAAATGAGCCTAGTTACAAGTCTTTTCATGTGGATATGGATGCTAGCTTCATAGAGAAATTAGATTACCTTTTGGAACCAAAATTAATCACTTTTGAACAAGCTTTGGATTCCAAAGATGTTAGTATGATGTGTTTAGAAGATGTCACAGTAAATAAAAATAAGGATAGGGTAGAGATTCTTTATGATTCTCTACACCAACATGTTGAGGCACAAAAAACAGGGTGTGCCAATTATATATGAGTGTATTTATTTGCATACACTTGGAGATAGTTTACATAATATGCATAATATTTCAATTAGTTCTCATGATTGTTTCACCTTTGACTTGCAAACTCCTAATCAGATTGAGCTTGATGATCCCAGCTATATGGTAGAGTATGAGTGCTAGCTTTTTCAGCTGGATGAAGTTTTCTTACAGTGTGGTAACATGCAAAACATTGAAGAATGTTGTTTTCAACTTGACAATGATTTAAATGATAAATATTATAAGTTGTTGCCACACGATAATCAATATTTTAAAGTTTTTCTTGATTCTCAAATGCAGGGTAATTATGAATCTGTTCATAATGTTGTACTTGCTAAGTTATTGAGAAATTCCAACATATTGAATCGGGCATATTCCAGTAATGTCTTCAGATTGGATTCAGTGAGGTGTGATGAAAACTTTGTCTATGATAGAAGTAGGAGAAGGCCTACAATTTTTGGTGGCCTTGGGCCATCAGATATGGTTTGACTTGTCAAACCAAAGTAGTTGGGGGGACGATGAATTTTTGACTCTGTTTCCTAATGGAGTAGGCACTTGGTCTACTCTCCCAGAGGATTTTGAATTCTCACTTTGTTCACTGAGGAACAGATGTCCCCAGAAAGAGCCACTGATGGCACTTTCAAAATTTTGAAAAATTATAGCATGCTTATGTTAAAACCCTAAGAAATTTTATCTAAAAAATCTTTGTTACATATGTTGTAGGGTTCTTATATGAGGTTTAGCATTTTGTTTCATTGCTTGGCATTCTATTATGTCATTTACTGGTATTTCTTGTTGTCGGTCATAAAGAATCTTCTCACACACGTAAAATATCATCATGTGACTGACCTTTCTCATGTCTAGGTTTGAATCGCCTAACTTCTACATCCATTAAATTGCATAATTCATAAGTCTTCAACCTACTATTCTTGTGTCATCCTAGGGAAGTACCCTCTTTTAAAACAAACTAATGAGCACGTGCTTTGAAAGTTCCCACTTATGTCTCGATAACCTTCATAGTTGTATTGCTCATTGCTGATTTTTTCATTGATTCACAACTTGAATTAGCGATGAGCGATGGATTGATGTTTTCCCTTTGATATCACTCATCACTAATGGATTTTGAGCCTTCAACATTGTAATAGCGATGAGCAATGTTTCTAACTTTATGTTCTTATCGCTTATCATGGATGGCCATAAAAGGATAACTTGGAACAGTGATGAGCGATGTGATGAAATTTCCTGCATATTTCTTGATCACAAATATGTTTTGAATATAAAGTTTCACATCAACGATACATGATGGACATTAAAAGTTGTAAATCTTCTCATCGCTAATTGATTGCAAAACATATGAGGATAATTAGCAATGGACAAAGACCTTATGTAATAACTTCATCGCTCATCACTAATTTGATTTGGAACTTGGGTTCTGAATTAGCAATAAGTGATGGAGGACCTTTAAAGGGTTTTATCTCTCGCTAATATGATATGATCATATGAGTGATTTTTTTGTGATGTTTGTTTTATGGAGGTTGTACATGTCCAAATTTGATGCTGACACAATATTTCCCATCACAGACAGAGTCTTAAGAGAAAGGTTTGAATTAGTGATGCGCGACGGAAGGATGAATGTGACCAAGGATTAAGCCGCAGAACTAGGGGCTAAAGAACATCGTCAGTATGTTTACATCACTAATGGATCCGAGTGAAGATAAAGTAGATCGGCGACAAGCAATGACCATAAATGAAAAAGAAAACATGGCATGATCTTGGGGATTTCGCATAGATCAAAAAGGAAAGCGGTGGGAGAACTAGAGAATCATTGATAAATTCTTATAGTAAGATGATTTGATGGACTAAAAATCATCACATGAATAGCCTCATCACTAAATTGTACCCTAAATCTTGGGGAGAATCAATGATGAAGCGTATAAAGAAAGTCACTCCAAGAAACTAGTCTTATGTCCTTCATTGATATTAATGAGGAGAATGAATTAGGATGGTGATACAGGATGGTTTTCAGATCAGCTATGATTAATCAAGGTTAAAAGTGGAACGTGGCAATATTTGAAATAACCTCATTGTTTTTAAGGAGAAAGTTGATAATGGTTGAAAAACAAAGCTCATGGCCACCTTAGATGAAGTTTTAATTGCTCTAAGATGAAGCGGTCAAATGCATATCTTGATTGCGAGGAAGAAGTAAGGTATGTAGTAGAAGTGATTGAGTTTTCTAATACCGAAGTTTAGTACTTTCATCTTGAGAGGTGGTATGAGATTAGGCTCTTTGGTATTTGCAGGTTTCTATTGTGGTCAAGTTAGCTAGAATTATTTAGATTGGATTGCTTCTCTTGTGGGTCTTAACTCTAGAACCTTTTTAATTATCTCTCTGCTATCTCTAGAGAAAATGGGAAAATTTGGCGCACCATTTCCACATGTTAGGAGGTCTAGGCAGCTAAGTGTGTTTGAATGTCGTGAAGACATAGCTGAGCAAGAAGCTATCACTTCTCCTGAGATTTCAAAGGGGAAAAGGAGGGTTAGGGGCCATAAAAAGAAGTCAATTGTGTAGAGTACATACCAGTTGAGGAATAGGACCCTTCCAGGTGAAGTGGTCAAATGTAAAGGCAAGGAACTAGCACTGCCAATGAAGAAGGCCAAAAGGAGAAGAGTCATAGGGCCTCCCTAGGTAAGCACAACTCTCCTATCATGCTTTCAAACTCTCCTTCAGATGCTGAAGCTGATGATGATTCAAAATATGGCGAATACCTATTTTCCCTAGTACCATATGGGAGTTTTGATGATAATGTGTTGGTGATACCTCCAATTGCATTGCATTTTTTAGATTCAAGCGACTCTGAATAGGGTCACCTCCTAGTTTTAGTTTTGGATGACACCATGGTCTTTAGATAGGAGGTATTTGTTTTCATATGTCTATGGTTTGTCTTTTGTTTTCTCATGCTAATATGGAGGGTCTTTGAGAAGATATGAATGTAATCTTTTTTGTTTCAAACAACAAATGTTGTGACAACAACGACTGGTGTCCTACACATGTTTTTTGCCTTTTGTCCTCCCTTGTTCTCAAATGATTCACATTATGCTTAACCACCTAGGGAGTCCTTGAGGAGTTAGTTAAATTAGGTTTTAGAAATAGACAAATGAAAGTGAAATTGTAATTCAACTGGATGCTTGTTGCTCCCCTATTTATATAAAGGGGATTTCATGGTTGAAAAGAGGGAGAGTTCAAAATTTTGAGTCTAGACATGGTCATAGTAGATACTAAGCTCTAATAGTAGAATAGAATATAAATAGATACTCTAGTAGATATATCAGAATCAAATCTAAGATGAAATTTATACTGTGTATGAATCTTAAATATGTTTTACAAAGAAATACCAGAAATGAAGAAGAATTTTAGTTTCAGAATATTGCTCTCCTATGTATTTTTTTCCAAGTTATGAATGGAGATTGTTAATGATGTCTTCATTTTTATTTTTTCATTTGCACAAAATGTATGAATTTGTTTTATGCTTCAGTTCAATGAATTTATTAAATGTTGAAACGAGCTCATTAGTTTGTGAGAAAAGAATATAGGATTTAGTAAGGAAGTGATATTTTGTAGACAAAGTGAGTTAGATGTTACAAAGTGATACTCTAATGGTCCACTAATTTATGAGCTTCAATCAAATTTGTATTACTGATTGATTACCAGTTGTAACTTATTTTTTTCCTTAGATAAAGCAACAATTATCTTGTTAGTTTATCTTATGGTTAGTTAAGCTAGTATTGAATTGGGCCTAGGATTCAAGATGAAGAATGATTCAAAATAATTTAAATTACAATGTCACAATTCCAAGTATGAAGGCACACTCCTTGAAATAAATAACACTTCTATTGAATGTTTTTTGAGCTTTTGATAGGGTGATTTTCAAGGAATTGTGCATCTATGTGAAGAAATACTCTTGACCAAGCATGAAATATTATGAGTATATATGGGATTACCCTCCCTGGGTCTCACAGAGCTTGAAGAGAAGAAGTAAAGTAGTAATCACTCTACTTAAGTGTTGGCCAATCCTCAACCTAGCTGATAATTGGGTTGTGGCAAGCTCATAGGTAAGGATTGAGATTAAGTTTGGTTCTAAAAAAATAACCAATAGAAATGGTGACTCCGCTGGGGACACCTTTGTATCCTTGATACAAGTATGTCGAAGACTATTTTAAAGAGTAAAAAAAAAATGAACATCTGGTTCAAGTATTAAAGAAGCTCCAAATCTATAAAGTGGTTTGTTATAGCCCTAAGGTGACTTTGTTGGAAGAACTCAGATAAAGATATCCTTTCTTTGAAGGTTTTCCTCTTGTTGAAGAGGTGGGAGAGCTCTGCTTTCGAAATTTCTACATATGAAGGGTTGTTGTTTGTTGTTGTTTGTAATTTGAAAAGGCTCTATTTAAAGGATTCACGTGTGGAGGTATGAAGGTACATAGTTCTCTGCCTATTTTGATTTACTGAACCTGTCGTATGGATTGCAATTGTTGTTCCACTTAAATTTTTATTCACAAAGTAGCAAGTATGGATAGTTAGAATGAAGTAATATATCTCAAGGATTACTATCTATTTGCAGTTATTCTTCAATTTGTCATGGTTATGATTTTGCACCATTAGTTAAAATTATATTTGCATACATCCATGGATTATAAAAGAGAAATAACCATGCCATTAGAAACTTGGATCCATATTGTAAAAAATATTCATAAGTCTGAAATTCCTCAGATAGTTGAAACCCCAAAGCACAGGAACCTAAGTGTGAATAAGCCTAGGATTAGGCCAGAATGGAAAGTTGTATTCAAAAGGGGAGTTAAAGAGTTAAAAAAAAGGAACTTGATGGCTATACAAGCCCAATTGAGAGATAATCATACTAGATCTATTAGCCAAATTGCTACACCTTTTGTCAATTCACTTGATTCATTATATGACCAACTAGACTTGCCATGGATTGATTATAAAGTTAAAAGTATGCCATCTCAAGTCTATAAGTAGATTCCTAGGTTTAATGGGTCCAATATATGTGAAGGAGATGCACATGTTCAAAGTTTCTATAGCTTCATGGTGAAACATTCATTTAGAGATTAGGATATGTGGATGAGATTTTTGGTCAGATCTCTTGAAGCTAAAGCTAGGGATTGGTACTTAGGTTTTCCTGAGAAGTCCTTTTCTTGTTGGGATAAACTAGTGGATGCTTATAGAGAAGAATTTGCAAAAGAACCTTCTGATCTTGTCACAAAGTTAAAACAACTCAAGAAACAAGATGAAGAGTCAAGCATTGATTTTAGTCACAAATTTGTTGTTGCTCTAGCACTAGTCCCTGAAAGTTTCAGACCTAGCATATCAAATTGCATTCATTTGTATTTTGAAGCTTTTGAGGAGGGATCTAGTGCATTGATTAAAGATTTTGAAATTTTAAATATGCAAATGGCTTACACATGTTTAGACAATATGGAAAAAATAAGGAATGAATATGTGCAAGATTTGTTGTCTTCAATTGTGGATAAACATGTTGATGAAACCAATAGTTGTGTGGATAAAAATGATCAAATGTCTTTAGTTTTAAATATAGACAAGTGCATCCTTGAGAAGGAAGAGGTTAAGAGTGTTTCCGTGTTAACAACGTATGCTCAAAATAGTGAGAATGCTTCTTTTTACTTTCAAGAAGATATAAGTGGTCAATTCAATGTTGAAACTAAGTCTATGAAGTTTCTAAATTTTGATAGTGGTAATATCTTGGTATGTCCTAACTTACAACTTGGTAAAGCATGTTTTTCTATTGGAGGATAAGAGGAGGAAATGGTTGAAAGAATCGACCAGGATTGTGGTCTATTGAATAGTAAACAAATTTCAAGTTTTTTAACCATTGAATATTATAAATATGCACATATGAGTAACCCTTAGTTATTGTGTAATGCTCATAGTGATTTTGACAGTGATAATAATCTTTATAATAAAAGATATGAAAAATGGATATCTGATATTCCTTCCAGTTATGAACAAGCTTGTCACCATGGTGATAATTTGGGTAATAACAAACAACCATTTTATTTTAATGATGCATTGTATGATGAGCATGAAATTGTGCAGGGTGATCCAAATTCAGAGACTTGTGTTGATGAGTTGAGAACAACATATAATCATGAAGCTTGTATATCTGGTATACAAGCTTTTGAAAGTTTTAATGTAGATTAGGATAAGTATCTTTTCCATGATTTAAATGAGCCTAGTTACAAGTCTTTTCATGTGGATATGGATGCTAGCTTCATAGAGAAATTAGATTACCTTTTGGAACCAAAATTAATCACTTTTGAACAAGCTTTGGATTCCAAAGATGTTAGTATGATGTGTTTAGAAGATGTCAAAGTAAATAAAAATAAGGATAGGGTAGAGATTCTTTATGATTCTCTACACCAACATGTTGAGGCACAAAAAATAGGGTGTGCCAATTATATATGAGTGTATTTATTTGCATACACTTGGAGATAGTTTACATAATATGCATAATATTTCAATTAGTTCTCATGATTGTTTCACCTTTGACTTGCAAACTCCTAATCAGATTGAGCTTGATGATCCCAGCTATATGGTAGAGTATGAGTGCTAGCTTTTTCAGCTGGATGAAGTTTTCTTATAGTGTGGTAACATGCAAAACATTGAAGAATGTTGTTTTCAACTTGACAATGATTTAAATGATAAATATTATAAGTTGTTGCCACACGATAATCAGTATTTTAAAGTTTTTCTTGATTCTCAGATGCAGGGTAATTATGAATCTGTTCATAATGTTGTATTTGCTAAGTTATTGAGAAATTCCAACATATTGAATCAAGCATATTCTAGTAATGTCTTCAGATTGGATTCAATGAGGTGTGATGAAAACTTTGTCTATGATAGAGGTAAGAGAAGGCCTACAATTTTTGGTGGCCTTGGGCCATCAGATATGGTTTGACTTGTCAAACCAAAGTAGTTGGGGGGACGATGAATTTTTGACTCTGTTTCCCAATGAAGTAGGCACTTGGTCTACTCTCCCAGAGGATTTTGAATTCTCACTTTGTTCACTAAGGAACAGATGTCCCCAGAAAGAGCCATTGATGGCACTTTCAAAATTTTGAAAAATTATAGCATGCTTATGTTAAAACCCTAAGAAATTTTATCTAAAAAGTCTTTGTTACATCTGTTGTAGGGTTCTTATATGAGGTTTAGGGTTTTGTTTCATTGCTTGGCATTCTATTATGTCATTTACTGGTATTTCTTGTTGTCGGTCACAAAGAATCTTCTCACACACGTAAAATATCATCATGTGACTGACCTTTCTCTTGTCTAGGTTTGAATCGCCTAGCTTCTACATCCATTGTATTGCATGA
>VDFB02256132.1:41059925-41142425 GCA_007258455.2 Sequoia sempervirens
CAACATCTTTTGAAGCAGTATCAACAAATAATCATGTCATAGAATCAGAGAAAATAATTCATATTCATGAACATCAAGAACCCATAGCAATATCGTGTGTTCATAACAAGTCATATTTAGTGGCTATGGAATAGAGGATACATTATCAGGGCAAAGGATTAGGTATTGTTAATACCTCGCAATGTCGAGGGCAATCTTGTCTAATGCAAACATCAAAATATGGGGCATGAAGGATCCTTATGGGGAAAATACTGTCAACATTACAACTAGTCGTATCATGAATCATCATCCACCCATCATCTCATACGCAAATTGGGACCAATGTAAAAGGGAAGATTCCTATCAAAGCACAAAGAAGATCATCAAAGAAAATGAAGCAATAAAGCAAAAAGGACACGTCAAGTACAAATGGATACCAAAGAAAAATAAAGAAAATCATCCCAATCATACTCCATTAGTCAAAGAAACTATGGGGAAAAGTACAAAATGGAAATGTATCCATCAAAAGCGTCCTCAAATACAAAAGTAGGCTTCTCAAGCAAGGAACAAAGTATATCCAGTGGTTGGTCCTAATTCCACAAAAACCTTCATTCCCACCCATCATTGCTCATCTTCCCAGGTTTGGAGAGTCAAAGGTTCCAAACCATTGACCAATCCATCTCATATTCCTTCATGCATGACACTGTACACTCCATTCATGATATCCAATTCCTGCATTGATTGTGTGTTGGCAGCTACCCTTCATCATAAGGATTTCAAAGGCACATCGCAATGTGCGCACATAGAAAAGGTTAATTCTAGTATTAATAAGGCGGATTAGAGTTCTTCAAAGTTTCATTCAAGTGCTCATATAATAGTAAAGTGGCTTCTTCAAGTAGGATATCTTTGGCATGTTATGAAAATGGCCTCTACATCAGTACCACCAAGTGGTTCAACATGAGGGTAAAACTTTCAAAAAATCAAAAAATCAAAAAAATAAGTAAAAATAAAAATCATCCTCTAGTGAAAACCACTTTGATGGCGCTTTGGGAAAGTACTATGATTAAAACCTGGAAAACATGCATCATTAGTAGAATCGAGTGTCTATATGATCCTTCTCAGATAGAAGCATCTCATCCTTGTCATGATAAATCCAATGTTCCCTCCCTCCATCCAATCCAAATATTCTCGTTTATCTTGATCTTGACAAAGATTCGGTGTATACTTCAACTCTACTCATGGAAAAATTTTGACAGGCTCTTTACCATTTTATCTCATGAAGTCCCACAACCCATATCTAGCATAATAAAACTCTGTTGAACTCTTCGCATATACATTACCTATCTTGGTTTTCCCATTGCACTATGAAACATTGCTAGACACTAGGGTTAGGTTATTGCACTCTTGTTTTCTAATAACTCTTGATCCATGTCTTATATCTCACAACGTGACATCAACATCATGATCTAGGTATCGTTACCTCAAAATCTCTCAAAAAATCCAAAAACACTTGCAAAATCATCAAAAATCTAAAAACATCAAAATATTGTAAAGCCAAAAATCCAAAAACACTTGCAAAATCATCAAAAATCCATAAACATCAAAATCCTGTATAGCCAAAATCCAAAAACATTCAAAAAGTTGTAAAGTCAAAATCCAAAACATCCAAAACACATCAAAAATCCCTAAATAGTTGAAAACATTGAAAATCAAATCAAAAGTGTTACCTTGTCAAACTATGTTGTCTTTGAGCTTGAATGTAGGCAAGGCGATCACTGATGTGCCCCTGAGACACCCTAGGTCAACCCTTTAGGAGTCCATCATAATAAACTAACAATCCATCAAGTGTTCATTTATCATCAACAATAATTCAAAGTCAGTCAAACTAAAGTGAGGTCTCACATTAGTATAGCATTAGAAGAGCTCATCTTTGATAAACCCTTGGGAGCCCTAGGATGATCTTTTTAGGTTAAGGGTTCTTGAGGTCAAAACTCAAAAAACCCAAAACATCCCCACGAGAAAACTCAAAAAAAACTCAAAACATTTTGAAAATTAAAAACACAAAAAACATTTGAAAAGGAAACTTGGGAAAACCCTAAACAACCTCAAATATTCCAGAAAACCAAAACATTCCATAAACTTTCAAAAAAGAGATAAAAATAGCCTCAAAACATTTTAAAATACCAAAAGCATTGGAAATATTCCAAAGAATTGATAAACCATCCCATTTCGCTTGCACTTTCAATAAACTTCCATCCATAATAAATTGATCATCACACTCACCCTTTGGTAACACAAACAAAAAAAAAGTACAACAATCAACAAAAGTGGAACCTTTGAATGCAACAAATCAAACTATTGATCATTATCAAACATGTCAATCGAACCTTATATCAATAGCCTTTCAAACAACCTATCAACCCGCCAACATCTAATAACATGTCCTAGGATGCATCCTTCCTACAATGGGAATTATCATTGGCAATCATTTTTTATATTTATCCTCAAAACACATTACACCCTTTGGCAAGAGATATAGATAAAATTAACTATTTGTTCATTTTGTGAATTTGTCTTATGATTTATCTTATTGACCCAGGTTCTCAAGACCTCTCGATGATGTCTATCAAAACTAATTCCAGAAGGAATGGGGCATCGATCATTATCTTTCATTTGTCCCATGCTTGTGGGGGTATTCTTGTCAAAATGAAATGTGATGTACTGAATGCAACACCATCACAGTTTATCAATACCATGATGCATCATGTTTATGTGTTATATCAAAAATAAGGAATGACGGAGAGTCCCAATCCCATAAATAAGCAAATCATCAATCTCATCACCATATCTAATAAAGTCTCAATGATCATAGGCTTGTTGGATTTTGGAATCAATGTCAAAATCAATGGTTAATCCATCCATCTTATTCTTCTTATTCTTTAATCTTTACTAACAATTCTATCCAAGTGTCAAATATGTGTGATATATCAAAATATACATGAGACTACCCATGGCCGATGACTATCTATACATCATCAAATCTATCTACATCTGACATATAAGCATTCTAGTCCTCTTTGAGTTGAACTAATCTTGAATCTTTGTCATGACATCAGCCCGAAATTCCAAATTTCCTTTTGATCTCTCGAGGGGGCAGGGTACCAACTCAAATCCTTCCATTGGGGCAATGGTGGAGCATCTAAAAAATCATAATTTTTATTTTTTTTATCTAAGTAGCATTTTAATCTGAAAAGTGTTGGGCTTTGAACCAACGTAACATGTACCTCGCTTCAAAGAGGGGAAAAATGTAGACACTTAAAAATATCCTAAATGATACTACACACTTGAATTTGATCACTAACATCATTTTGTCCTGAATTTCATCCTCTTTTTGCCTATTTAATTAAATAATCCTAGTTATTTAATTAAATGCATCATTTTCATCCTTTAATCTAATTAATTTTATTAGGTTAATTCACCCCCTCTCACACTAACATTTCATCTAGTTTAATCGAATAATGCAAATTATTTAATTTAAACCCTTCCCTTTATCTCCTCTCATTTAATTAAATAATTTAAATCATTTAATTAAAGGTCACTACCCCTTTTTCATTAAATAAACTAATTATTTAATGGATATCATATTATTTTCCATCTCACATTCAAATTTAGTTTTAATTACTAAATTTCTAATTTCCCCACCCATCCACTTGCATAGAGATATTCTAAAGGAATATTCTACTATTTGGCTCTAAAAAGGGAATATTCTTTCCTCACAAACTTTCAAAGTTGTTACAAAGTGTGTTTGTTTGAATCATTCTCAACCCTTGATGCTTTCTTTGATCCATGTGATCTTTGATTCTCATCCATTGATGAGAATCCTTGATCCATGTTTCACCCTTCGTTCAATATTGACCATTGATTGACCAAATCAATCTGAGCCCTTGATTCTTCATTTGCTCTCCTATAAATACTTCACCATTTGGAGAGAAATGGATCCATATTTTGATAGAAAAGTTATGTTGTTGAAATTCATACTTACTTGAATCCATATTTAGCATATTGTTAAGCATTTTTAGATTAATTTTCATCTATTTTAGTTTAAGCATCCATTAATGGCATCCATGTTAGCTTAGTTTACACTCATTTTAGCATATTTTGCATCCATGGCTTGCATCTTTGAAATTTGTTTCCATTTATTGTATCTTGCATCCATTATCATCAAAGCATCTTAGCATTTAGAACTCATCTTTATCATGAAAAACTAGTTTTATACCATGTTTCATTCATCTCTCATCGGCTTCGTCAGCTTTCTTCAATAAAATCGATTGAAACAAGCTCATATTATCCAAGGGATTGGAAAAGGGTCTCCATTCCACATCAATGTGACACCACTCCCCCAATGGGATAATATTTGAGGTCTTAGAATAGGGTTTTGTTAAGTTTTCGTGTTTATATCATGTTAGTTTAATGGCTTCCTATTTTTGATGATTTTTAATATCTCATTGGGATCATGGCTTAGATGATTAAATAGGATTTAAATTCATTTGGATCTAGCATATTTAGTTCGTACTATGAATATGGTCACATTTTGGCCCTAGATCCCGAATATGAGCAAAATCATCCATTTCATCACCATAATCTAATAAAGTCTTGATGGTTCATGGACTTGATGGACTTCTAAATCAATGGTCAAATCCATTCATCTTATTCTTCTATCTTCTTTTCCACGCTAACTTGGTATCATGACAGTCAACCAAAAATCATCAATACAACTGCCCTGCATCCACAAACCATTGGCACACATACATCCCACATAAGCACATCATATCATTTGCATATCATAACGAATGACATCATCATATAGGAAGCATGAAAAAGAAAAGCATATCCATCTCATAGCATGTCATAGAAAGATACTAAAAAGAGAAACATCCATTGCATTGCATCTGTAGACATCTAAATTTGGACACTTAATTTATCCAAATTCATCCCCTTTCATCTTATTTTTGTTAATTAAGTAATACTGCTATTATTTAATTAGTATCTTTAATTCTCCCCCATCAAATCCCTCTAATTCATCCTCTTGCATAATCCATTTCTCCTAATAAGGTTGTACCAACATCCAACAGTCGGTTCAAACATGAGCTCTTAATACCTGATATAGAACTTGATGCTTGAGTCCTTCATCCATATCCTTATCGCATGTCTTCTAAATCCACTTATTTGCCTCCCTATCCTTATCCATCTCCTTCCGCATACTATCCAAAAAGTTCAAAATCCAAAAAAGTAAAAAAAAAATCAAAAAAATAAAATAGTAAAGAGAAATAATCCGTCCAATGGTGAAAACTTGGCAACCAAGCGCCTTGGATAAGTACCATGATGAAAACCTCCCTCCATCCGCTATGCTTCCTGCTATGCTTCCAGCTATACACTCGTCTTCCTCTTATACATCCTTTTCGTTCATCCCCTCCATCCTATCAATCTTACACATCCTTCTTCTCTTATACATCCTTTTCGTTCATCCCCTCCATCCTATCAATCTTACACATCCTTCTTGGCATATCTCCTTTATCCCAATCCTTCCATCCTCCTTGTGATCTTGATAACAATGGGGCAAACACATAAGCATGCTTTGGACACCTCTTGGCATACATCCCCCTCATTCGCACACTATCCTAATCCTCATTCGCACTCGTCTATCTTCCTTATCCACCCGTCATGCTACCTTCCATATCCCTTCCTTATCCATGCATCCTATCTTCACCCATCTCCCTCTTTTATCTTCCCATCCACTTGTCTTCCATCCTTCATTCCTCCCCGCACATGACATATCTAGAGTGGGGGCATCTATCTTCCTTTGTGATACAGTCCTTGGAGACATAATTCATTCCATCAAATCACTCCCTTCCATTTCCCTATCCTTATCTCCTTATCGATATATCCATCTCCCCATCCTTATCTTTTATCCCTCCACACAATCCTTATATCCATCTTCCCATCCCTATCTTCCTATCCTTCCATCATGGCATCCATTCTCATCTATCCATCTGGTCACCTTTTCCTCATCCAAATCCTTATCCCTCTATCCAATCCACCCAAACAATCCTTTTCCTCCCCCCATCCTCTACCCTCATCCCATCTCATAATCCCTTGTCATTGGTATCTCACTATAGGCTTTTCCCCACGCAACCCAATTCCATCTACCTCATCATCATCACTTCTGCTTCTTTTACACATCTTTTCAATCTCCTATCCTTTCTCATCATTCATCTATTCATCATCTCATCCTCCCAATTCATCTTTTGATGATTTGAATAACTATCCCATCCCTGAGCTTTGTCTAGTCACTATCCTCCAATCCCATCCAATAGGTCTATCTTGTCCCATTGTGTCAGTCCAATCATTTTATCCACTTATTCAGGGTTATTCTTCATCTTTATCCACCATTTGTCGCCGTCTTTCGGCCGTAACCACGCTGCTCCCCGCTTTTATGTAGGCAAGGTCGCATCATTTGATCCGGCACTGTGGTCTCCATCCATCATTGACCTATATTGTCCACTTTTCTCCTATTCTCCATCCTATCTTTGTCATCCATCAAAATCTCCATCATGGTCAGTCATCAGCCTTTTATCGAACTACGTGGGCTCTGCACTTCCACGTAGGCAAGGCTAATCTTTGATCGGCCCCCGAGCCCCTAGGTCGCTAGGATGTGTTAGTCTCCCATCTTGTGTCAATCTTGTGTCATGTCTCTTGTGACGCATCGTTAAGCTACACCCTTATCTAGCTAGATCTTAACAAATGAGATTCACTTGTATCATCAAATCCCATCGGTTCTAAATATCCTGCGTCATATCAATCTTTTAATTTAGTATCCATCATCGGTCTCAATAGGATGCATCCTTCCAATGTACCTCATCAATCCCATCCATCCTCTTGATTGATCCTATGGCAAAGGACATTTGAAATTAACGCGATCTTTGATGCTTTCGGCTTTGTTTATCATTTGAGCCTCCCTATCATCACTCTGTCATGGTCACCTTGGATCCATCATATCATGGTGTGCTTTGACTAGCCCAACATAGGGTGTATCTTGATCTTTTTCTGCCTTCTGGTTGTCCCACCAGTACCCACCAAGATCCTGATCTCTTGTGTTACGTACTGCATCCTTGTGTGCTTGTGGTTATCCCACACCGCCCCATCAAGGTCATCATGACTTTAAAAGTTGAGATAGCCTTCTTGTTTGTTATGTTTGTTTTATGCATTAGACACTAATCTGCCTTGGTTCTTCATACCTTGGCATCTTGTGCCTTATGCTATAGCAAAAATCAGTGCTCCGACGATGGAAAATTGCACTTAGATTTCATTTCCCCTTCATCCTCTCGCCTATCAAAATCCCCCCCCATCCATTCATCTTTCATCACGCTCCCCTCCCAATCTCTCCATCACATTGCATCATCTTTCAACTCCCTTGCATCATCTCATCCACTTCGAGCCCACTTGTGTTCTCTCTTCAACCCGCATGTCCTCTCGAGGGGGCTTCCTTCATCCCTAATTTTCATCATCTTTTTCCCTTCTTAATCATTCAAAGGAATGACTGGGGCATCTTTCCCAATCTAACCATCTTCTTCTAGGTTCTATATTTTAATAATCTTTGAAATGATGCTACTTCGTAACACCATCTCAAAGAGGGGAAAAATGTAGATGTCTAAATTTGGACACTTAAGTTATCCAAATTCATCCTTCGTCAGATTTTAGTTAATTAAGTAATACTACTATTATTTAATTAATATCTTTAATTCTCGCTTTCAACCCTGCTGCATTAATCAATAATACCTTATCTTTAATCCTCCTTCCATCAATTGAATTAAATAAATATTTCATTTATTTAATTCCCTCTATGTCACATCTTCCATCATTTTTTATCTAATCTTAATCCTTCTTCTAATCTCATCATTAAGGTGTGCACATGTCTAATCCTTAATTAGGAGGTGTCACATCTTCCAACTTTTGCAAGTTGGCCTCTAATCTTTCTTAGCCACCTAACCTTCTTCTAACCCCTCATCAACTTGTCTAATCACCCCCTTTAGTCAACTCTTCCCATCCCCAAGGAATTTTTAATTCCTTTTGTCTTCCCAAAGTCCTTTGGGAAATTTTTAATTCCACTCTCATCTTTCAAGGAATATTAAATTCCTTTTCTCTTCCCCATGTCCTTTTTGGCATGTGTCCTTAAGTCAACCTTATTAAAGGTTTTCTCCTTTTGGGAAAGGCACTCCACTTCCCCATGTGAATTTTTAATTCACTTTTTAATCCCCCAATGCACCCAAAAAGGAATTTTTAATTCCTTCACTTCTTCCCACATGTCCTCTACTTATTCTTTATTCTTTCCCATCTCCCCATGAGAATATTTGAGGAATTTTTAATTCCTCACATGTCCTCTCACCCACATGGGGACAAGGACCTCCTTTATGAGGAGATCTTGTCCAATCCCAAGGTACTTTGTACCCCCTCCATGTCATGTACTTCTCCTTCCACCTCATGTCCACTTCATCTTTTAGGGCCTCTCACATGCCACATGTCAAGATGTGAGGGCTTGTGAGTTCTCAACTCACCTTAGCCCTACATCTTGATATTTGGTGGCTCAATCTTGGCCATCCATCTCTTCTAGGAATTCTCAAAATTCCTATAAATACCCCCTCTTTTCTCTCATTTTAGGAGAGATCATTTTGCTAGCCAAACTCTTGCAATTTTATTTCTCAATCTACACTTAGCCATTTTCATGTTTTCATCCACTTGCACTCATCCTCACAACATCATTTAGCTTGCATCTTGTGCCATCCAAGGAGCATACACATCAAAGATCGAAGGGCCAACCAAAGGATCGATTCGACACAAGGTATAAGGTTCCATTTGTTGCTTTTATCTTGTGTTGATTCCAACTTAGGATAATCTTGAGGTGTAGGTTGTTTTGGTGTTTATTTGCACTCTTTAGTTTGCTGCTCATTTTCTAACGCATATATTCAACCTATCACACTTTGTTTTGGAACAACATCTCCAAAAACTATATAGTACATTGAATAGAGCTACAATTAGCCCTATTTTCTAGAGAAACACCAAATTAAACTCTCTTCCTACCCAAAAAATCCATGTATAGTCCTCAACCAAGTTACAGACACCTAAAATCCATAACTTTTATTAAGACAAGTGCCCTCAAAGACAATAAACCATAAAACCCTCATTTTAAGCCATTTCTAATAGGGTTTATTGAAATTCCACACTACCAAACTCTTTTCACCTTAACAATGCCTCATAACCTTTACAATAGGACTGTACATGCTCCATAAACCATTACTCAACCTTTAACCGTGCATTTTATGCAAATTTCAACTTGTAGCCATCTAATTCAACTCAAAATTCATAAAATTGTAACTAGGGCAGCAATCAAACTTCACCTAAACACCTTCCTTGCTCTTAAAACCACCATAAACATATAACAATATCCTAAATCACCCATTCCACCAAGTTAAAAGCAAATCAAATGATGGAATGGGTGATTTTTACATTTTGTTTACTCTCAAACCCTTACAACAAGGTTTTCTAGAAAATTTCAGAAATATGCTTATAATTCACACAAATCTCAATGGAAACAAATGAAACTAATTGTAAATGATCAATGATTCACTACTCCATCTATTCCAATTATAAAACTAGGCAATCACAGGTTGTACAGGTCCATTCTAATGACTGTAGCAATAAATTTCTTATGAAAACATGTGGAAATCAATATTCTTTATTGTATCAAACCTCCAAAATCACATCAACAACCTTTACTTCGAGTTTTCAAGAATATTTAAACTTTTTCCCTCATGAAACCAACTAACACAATCAACAAAACTAACTTTTGAGTTGCATGACCATTGGTCTTCCTCAAACTTGCATTTTTCAATTTTTGCATGACAACAATTTGCAAGATTTCAACATTTACAAAAATGAACCCCGAACTAACCCAAAAGACTTAATTGACTCCTATTACATCACACATGTTCTATTATGACCTTATTTAATGATTAAAAGACTCAAACTCCTAAAAACCAACTTAAGACCTTACTTGACCAAACTTGCAAAATTGAACCAACATGGTGCCCCTACACCAGAGCTGTAGATCTAGGCTTTGATACCATGTTAGAATTGACTGATTCAACCCATAGCTTCCATGAAACTCCTACAATAAATTACCTATCACAATAGAGAAGATCAACGAGCAAGATTGTGTTCAATAACCTGGATAAATATTACAAATGAGTGTGCATGCTTTATAAAAGCATTGCACAAGCAAATCCTACATGATGATTAACAAGATAGTGACAAGTGTACAAATCTCATGCAATGAGACAAATTGTCCTAAATTTAGTCCAATCTACTAATAAGAATCAAAATAAATATTAAACATCAACTCCTAAGCTTAGCTTAAGTGAATTAAAGTAAAGAAGCCTCTAATAATTAATTGATGATTAATTAATTATTAAATAATGACTTATTTACTCCAACGCTTTTGATCTGAAGCTATGAACCGGTACTAAAATGCTTCTAAACTTACTCTTCATGTGGAAGAAGCAATAGCATTGAATTTGGATGCCCCCTATCTTTGGGTTAAATGTTATTAATACTGCCCCTTTGCTACCATTACACTAAAGAGCATCATGTAACAAAAGACTTGGAATATTTGTTATGAATGCAATGGTGCGATGAAGGAAATCACCCTTTTTACCCATTTAAAATATTAATTTTTAATTGTCTTAACTTCAAATTTGATCTTTTAAAGTGCATTGGTCTTCAATGTCTGTGGATTTTTAAAAATAATAATAATCCAATTAATAACTCCATAATCTAATTAAAACAATACTTGTTCCAAAACAATGAGTTTGGCAATTAAAATCCCTTATAGTCAAAATGATAGAAAATGTGCCACAAGCTTTAACATCTGAAAGGCATGAAACTTTATGAGACATGTTTAGAATTGTTGTAGATCATTGTTCTATCATAGAATTTGAACATCCAAACAATTTTCAAGGGGTTCTCTATAATGGAAAGGAGTTAACGAGTGATTAAAATATTTTTCCACAGTCACAAAACTCACCTAGTGGTCATGAAATTGGATATGGAGGCTCATCTTGAATTATCAACACCCTTTCTTTTTCAAAAATTGAGAGATTTTTCCATTTTGATTATGCTTTTTGGACATGTCCATAGATGTTGAAATGTTGATTTTGGGGCTCAAGACTTGTCCAATCAACTTGAAAATAGAAGAGGGTCATTTCAAATTATTAAAAAAAATTGTAATATCAAAATTTGGAAATTTTACTCATAGTTGAATACTTAATGCATGAAGATTGCAATCAACCTACCATCTTGGGGCTTAAATTGAAAATAGAAGAGGATCATTTGAAATTACCAAAACTTTTTTTAATGCCAAGATTTGGAAATCATACACATAATTGAATATTTAATACATGAAGATTGCAATCAACTTGTCATCTTGGGGCTTGAAAAGGACTTTCTCCTCCAAAGTTTTGGAAATGAGGCACAAAAACAAGCACCAATAGAATGCTAAGTTTTTTAATCTCTCTTTAATTCTTTTCTAAACTTTTAAGATTTCTCATACAATTTTTTAACATTATCATGCTCTCAACTTTCTACTAAGTTTTTCTCACCATTTTCTCTCAAGAATGTAGAGTTCTATATCTTGGCAATTTATTCGACGAGGGCTTGAATATTTCCATGTGTTAATGATAACAGATTTCTACAATCCATAAAGAATATTGTTGAATTATTTTTGGCTTTGAAACAATTCAGCAATTTCCATGTGTTACAAATTTTTCAATAGTGATACAATATCATTTAAGTTCTTCATTTTTGCAAGGATTCTCTTTACTATGAGAACCTATTTTGGATTTCTTTGGTATTATTGAAGAGTTAATAATTATCCAATATTTTTTTGGATTTGACCATGTATATTTTATTACTAATGTTTTGGATAAAAATACATGATCCATCATCAAGATATGAAAACAAGTGAAGAGAACTGATAGGATGTTAGTAGACCAAGATGACCAAATAGATGGGTAGAATTGTGGCACGAGAACCTAGAAGCTAGAAGGGATGGATGAGAAAGGATAAACCTTGGGTGAAAGGAGAGACAAGAAGAATGGTAAGGATATTTTCAAGCAAATGAGAGGGCCATAAGAAGGAGTTAAATATGTTTGGCAATAGCCTTACCCTTCTCTATGTCTCACCTCTCACCTGAGGTATATCTTTTCTCATCCATCCCTTATAGATTCTAGGTTATTGTGTCAATTTTTCTTGTGTCATAATTCCCTCCATCTATTTAGTCATCCTAGTTTGTTAACATCCTCTAATTTCTTGTCTCTTGCTTTCATACCCTGATTATGGATCATGGGGTTTGATCTGAAACGTTGGTAATAAAAATCTACACAATAAAATCTAGAAAAATATTGGCTAACTATCATTGTGAAATGTTGAAATTTCATTATTTTAATTTAATGATTTGTGATTTTCTTTTCGAAGTTTATTGAAGAAATATTTCTCTTCAATATTTTTAATTTTCAATAACTATGACTCTCTTAAAAATTAGTTTCATTTATTTGTATGCAATTCATTTCATAAAAAGGTAAATATTGTTGAAGCTCCTTCCTTGAGCTCCTCCATTTACCCCTTTTCTTTCATCTTTCTCTTCCCAATTTTTTTTCTCCTTTTGAGTCAAAATTATAATTTGAGGAGGTTCTCTCTTGTGGTGACTTATTTTTTCTCTTTAAAAATAATAAAATATGAAAAAAATATTTCATTTAAAGTCCAACTCAAGGAAATATTCTTACTTTTGTTGTTTATTCACTAGTTCACACATTATTTATTTTCTAATCATAGTCACAATTTTAAGTGTATCAAGATCTATCTTGATTTCTTGTTGAGCTAAATATAAAATTAGGGGTTTGATCATGTTACACCACTCTTTATACTATGTTATTTTAATATGATTTTTAATTTTTATTTTAAAAACTTGAATAATGATCAAATCAAGTATAATTGGTTATCTTTACTATCAAAAAGATGTGTTATGTGAAATGACAAAAATATGTTTTAAAAATCATGTGGAAATGAAAATATGATTTTGTGTTTTATATCTTAAGTAAATTATGTTAATATGTTTACATTTATTGTGATATTGAACTAACTACATTTTTCAAATTCATAAGATGGATGCAGGAAACATGTTTTCCCCTCCAAGGATGAGAGGGAGAGTATCATTGGAGAGAGGGTGGTCGATCTAGGAGAAAGGCCTTGGTCATCAAAAAACTAAGAATGCCCACACACTTATGCACTAAGAGTTGTTCTCTCTATTTGAAAATAGTTTTTTATGTTTAAATCATAGTGAAATCAACTGATATTGATGTTATAAATATGAATGTTTTGACCAAGTGTGTTTTATGTGCATGTTGCATATAATTTTTTGTTTTAAGATGAAAATTGCCACTACAACAAAACCGACAATTAGCACCTAAAATAGTGCCAAAATTTAGTGCATTTGAGTTCATGAATTGGACATTTCTATTGGCACAAAACTCAGTGCCAAGCTGCATTTCACTTCAATGTCATTTTTTGCATCAGATTTTGCGCCAGATTTTGTGTTGGATTTTGTTGCATCTAGTTTGGCTTCCAATTTTGTTTTTGGTTTTGCTTCTTGTGTTGCTTCTAGGTTTGCTTCTAGTTTTTCTTCTAGTTTTGCTTCCAGGTTTGCTTCCAATTTTGCTTCCAATTTTCCTTCCATTTTTGCTTCTAGATTTGCTTCTAGTTTTTCTTCCAATTTTGTTTCCAGTTTTGCTTCCAATTTTGCTTCCAATATAATGTTGCTTGTTGCATCTAGCTTTGCTTCCATTTTTGTGTCTTTTGTTGCATCTAATATGGCTTCTATTATTGCATCTTTTTTTTCTTCTAAAATTGCTTCCATTATTACTTCTTTGTTTGCTACCTGAATTGCTTTTGTTTTTGCTTCCTAGATAACGCCAAGTTTTTCTTCAAAGATTGCTTCTAGTTTGCTTCTAGTTTGGCTTCTATTTTTGCTTCTAAAAATGCTTCTTGTTTTGCTTCCATTTATTAATTTAATATGTTTTATTTCAATTTAATTAGTTAAATATATCATGCCTCTTAAATAACTCATATGATTATAGAGTAAGTAATTTAATTATTTAAATCATATGATTATAGAGTAAGAAATTTAATTATTTAACTCATGTAATTAAATAACAAGATAATTATTATAACATGATCATCATCTATAATTAAAAAAAGTGATTCAAATATCTATAATTTAATTGAAATCGACAGCATCCATCCCAAGCAGAAAATTAAAATCATCATACATAATAAATATCCATTCAAAAATCATCAACCACTTTCAATATATATAAATTGACAAGTCAATACTAATAAGATCATCATCATATATAACTAAAACAAGTGAAAGTCAAATATTCCTATAGATCAATAACATGTCAAAATGATACATGTACAAATGATATAAGTAAAAATGATAAATTATGTAACTCAAAATGATACATGTACAAATGATATAAGTAAAAATGATAAATTATGTAACTCAAAATGATACATGTCCAAATGATATAAGTCAAAATGATACAACTCAATAATGTGGTACTGCAGGCTATGAAAATAATACATATTATAGTAACCATGAAAAGAGGCATCATAACGATATATCAGCAATAATCGATGATGCAATCTATATGATCATGAATGTCACTAGCTACTACCAGTAACTACCTCATCATCATCACTATCATCATCATCATCATCGTCATCATCATCATCATCATCGGCCTCGGTTTCTTCTATATCTATGTCATCATCATCCTCTACCATGTGATATATACCAGAACCAACATATTCTGGATCTATATCATGAGGATCATCTTGATCTTCTGGAAGACCCGTGTTCTACAAAATATATATATATATATATATATATATATATATATATATATATTTATTTATTTATTTCATGCAATAATTTATTTTTTTGTTATATATCTAATATTACAATATATGAAACAAAACCATAATCATATTACATCATATCAAAGTGCACATACCATAATAAAATTTCAAAAAAGTTGCAGCTAATATGTCATTCTAATGATGTAAAACATGCAACAATTCTAATAAACGTTAGTAAATATGCTAGCATTTGGTGGAAGAGGAAGAAAGATGACTGGAACTCTGGAGGCCCACCATAATGGATTTCAATATTCAACCATGAGAGCAGAAGAGAGAGTTGATATCTCATGTATTAAAACATTAAGCATGCATTCTTCCAACCAGCAAAGAAGGAGATGATTACTTTGCTTTATTTTCATTTGCATAACCATATCATGGTGTGAATCAAGAAGACCAAGGATGTCCAAATTTATGTGCAGATAATGGATGTGGTCCAAACTTTAGGAGGCGAAAGAACGTCAATGTATGATCCTAATGAAATTGAGGAAGAACAACAAGAGAGGGACAGGAAAAATAAAATCAATGCAAAGTTTCAAGGATTTGTTAAGCGAGTAACAGAGCTATGGGAGCAGCCTCATCTAAAAAATTTTGAACTAAAGTTTGATATACCATTTAGAGAGCTTGGTTTTCATGCAGTTCCTTTCAAAGTGTCTACTTTTATTGTTCCTATGGTAAGTTGTTTGGTAGAGTTGGTGGAATTACATTTCTTAGTAATCACTATTAGTGAGATTGAGATTGTTAACCTTGAGAGAGTAGGACTTGGGAAAAAGGAATTTGATATGGCAATTGTTTTCAAATAATTCAATTGGGATGTACTCCACATTGATGCCATTCCTCAATCTTCGCTTGATGGCATCAAGGAATGCTGAACTCCATGGATATAAAGTATTATGAAAGTATAATGAACTTGAATTAGCGGCCAATTTTGAAGACTATTACTAATGATCCAGATAAATTTATTGAAGATAGTGGTTGGGAATTTTTGAATATGGAAGCTAGAGATTCTAATTCTAATAATTCAGAAGAGTCAAATCAAGGATATGAACCCTCTAATGTAGAAGAGGAATCAGAATTGGCTGAGGAAGGTTCAGAAGATGAATCTCTTGTGGAGTCATATGAGGACGAAGAAGGAGAATATTTTGAAGAGGAGGAAGGTAAAACATGGCATGAATTATAATCCAAAGCCAAAAATGCAGATAAGCAAAAAGGAGATGATTCTGAAAGTGAAGAGGAAAGGAGGCGACAAAAGGTCAAAGCTACAAGAAAGTCTCAGGAACCTGATATTAGAGATTCAAGAGGAATTCCTTCCAAGAGGCATAAAGTCAGATGAATTGATTTCATCTACATCCTTCTACTATTTATTCATGTGCATAAATGGTTCATCTATTTATGCAAATGATGCATATATGTTAACTTGATTAGTATTGTTACTGTTGATGCAAAAAGTTGGCAAGGTAATAGCCCTTTTGTGGGAAACTCAATTTATGGGGGACCTATTGCACTAAACTGAATGACCTCTAAATTTTAAAGAAGTCAGCTTCTTCTATAATTGGGGTTTGGAAAGGGAAAAAGAAACAGATATAAAAATAAAATTCTAACCTAAGGCAATGCACCAAGACATAGATAATGGGAATGATAAATCATAGATCTAGGGGCCCAATCAATAATTTGCAATGTTCTAGAAAGGAAGAAACTAAAGATTAAAGTATAAAAAATTCATTCATCAACATAAAATAACTTTGCACACATATTTACTGACAAGAAGAGTCACATCACATGATCTTAGACAAAAAACTTGGATTCAATTTATAGAAGTTTTGCAAATGAATCATCCAAACAATAGCAACATAGTCTAAAGTTAATCAAATATCATAAGAGCATAAAGGCCGAATGATTGGCACAGTCTATGAGTCTTTTTGCAAAAATTAAACAAAAATAACAAAGGCCTGGTGTCTTTTTTTTATCTATGTTCTTTCTCCAAAATCTTGGAACCCCTCCTCCAAAACAAAGATGAGGATATATAGCCAAAATGCTCCCACTACCTTGGCGAGTAGTAATAGAAAATATTTGAGAATCCTTGGTAATGATGCAAAATCAAAGATTCCTCCCATCCATTGCAACAGAAAAGATTCCAGCTAAAGCATCTGGTCACTCCAAGTTTAGGTGTATCCTCTACAAATGATGGCAATGGTCCCAACAAGATTACGTAGACAAGTGTCATTACCCTGCTAAAGCATTTATGACACGCAGTAGGATGTCGTATTCCTTGGCTTGCTCCATCCATTATTTAAAAGAAACACTCATTGAATAGACATGTAGTGACATCACTCGGCCCGTGCTCATTTTTTTCATTTGTTGTTGAAAGCTTGTGCCAAGGAGACACGTGTAACTTGCCTCATCCTTTGTACCAATTGTTGGGCCTACTGAAATATGTGAAGATGAAGCCATGTGGCATGCAGACGGAGCCCAACTCAAAAGCGAAGGGAAGTGGCTTTCAATTGTGCATAGAGTAGACACATGGTAACACAGTGGGGCCATTTTGAAATGTGAAGGGAAGAGATCCTTCAGGGAGTGTAGAGTGGACACATGGCAGAGGAAGTGGTGTTTATCAGAAAGGGTCGAATGACTTTTTAAGGCAATGTACGGGCCAATACTTCAACAAAATAAAGCCCGCAAGGAGCTCAATGAATATTTATTCACAGCTTTTGGTGACTATCAGGGGCATTTCACTTGAGGAACAGAAAACCCAAAATTTCTCTAGCTGTAGACCAGAGTCTTACCCATTAGGTGACAACTTTAGAGCTTAGAGAGGGCATCTTGTAGTGCTAGCCAGTTAGCCTTAGATGGCCTCGATATGTTGTGAAAATTATCTTGCACTCCGATAAGATCAAGCATTTCTTTATAAGGCAGCTCCATCGGTAGACCAGCCCCAAACTCGCATAGGAAGAGTAGTCACGCAACTAGATCGATAATCCCTTTGATATCTACTACTGTGGGAGCCTGGTTGAAGTTTTGTAAGGTAGTTGTGTGCTTCTTCTTTTCTTTGATTTTCACTGCAAGCTACTCATTAGTGGTCATAGATCCATCCTCAAGAAATGGGGAAGGCAAGCCCAACGTAGTCAACTAGGAGAAGTTTTCTCACACGTTATCCAGAGTCACGCCCAAAGTGGTCACGCATGCCTTGGCTCGTTTTATGGTTGAGTGGCAATGGAAAAACTTGTTCGTCATCTTGGTAGTAGCCTTCCAATCATTGATTCTTGCTCCAGCTAGGTCTTCATCAGAGACTAAGTACAATTTGGTTAGTAGTCTCTGGGCCTCAGGTACCTTTTTCATGATGACCTGTTGAAACTCCCCCATAGTTCTATGAACCTCCTGGCTCAAACTTGTCACCTGAGACATGTACCAGAGTATTGGTTGTAACTTCAAGTAATAATACTTGACCTTCCCCTAGTATGAAGCATACAACTAATGTGCTATTGGGATGAGATCTGGTTGGGCAACAGGAGCCTGGGAGCATTCTCTAAAAGGGTGATCTTTGCATCCCTTGCATTAATGTCCTGCATTAGCTCTGGGATCCTCTTGTTGGTGGATGCCAATTTTCCTTGAACATGAGCTAACTCTTTAGACCAACTCTCCTTCACCTAGCTATGGTTTTCCAGTTCTGTGTCAAGGGAAGACTTTGCCTCCCGAAGCTCCTTTTCTATTTGGGCCTTGCAACCCTCAAATTCGGCATCCTTCTCCTATAGCTTTTTCTCATACTGAGCTCGTTGTTGATCTAGCACCTCATCTTTTTGCACCACCCCTTGTTCATATTCAACATGCCTCCATTCAAGCTCCTCATTCCTTAGTTGTAGATTCTGCCCCACTAGAGTCAAATTTTGGCTCTGGTATTCCTAGTTCTTAGCACACAGCTCGTTAATTACAGCAAGGTCGATGGATTGAACCTTTGAAAGTTCCTCCTAAAGTCTATTCCTTTCTGCCTCTGCTAGCAATGCTCTCTCTATCACACATGCAACATCTACTCCTAGGGATTTCTCATTTTTTTCCAATAAACTAGCTCTTTCCTTCAAAAATTTAGTTGCTCGTCAATTTTCCTCAACTAGCAGCTAGTTTTAATGAAATCGGAGGTGGCCACTCATTGTGTTTCCTCCATGAGCTCAACTTTTTCCTGTGGATGAGTTGCCTTCATTTCAAGCCCTATGGCATACATATCATAATCTTCTAGATGCATCTCCCCTTGTTTCTTTGCTATAGTCAGGTACACGGTTGCAAATTTCAGCGTTTGTTGAATCTCATCATAGACAGTGTGCATCTTCAGTTCTGCCAACTTACTATCATCCTTGGCTTTTCGCTTTTGAATTCTATTGGCACCTGCCTCCTTTGTAGCATCATTTTGTGCAATAAAATGTGCAATGTGACGAGAGTCACCTTCCTGTGAAAGGAATACTGGGAGTTAGGGCATATGGGTAGGTAAGTTTAATAGGTGCGGGCAGTTTCTTCTTCTAGAGAGTGATGGTCTATAGGGAGAAATGAGGCACATGCCAAAGCTTGGTTTGGGAACTAGAAAAATGGCTTATCATTTTCCAAGGTTCCATTGGTGAACCAGTAGGAGGACTCATGGGTTGCAGTGGTGAGGGAGTATTCATTGTAGAGTCTATTTGCTGTGAGAAAAAGGGAGGATCCATGGCGATAGTAGCAATAGGGGTGCCAATAGTGGGTAAGCCTTCCCAAAGTGAGGCAAAAAAGGACTAAGTGGTAATGGTTGATGTAAAGGTTTATAGAAGAGTAAAGGAGAATGGATTCACCTGTGCATACTGGGAGAAACCTCTTGTAATCATTGTATCAAAGGTGGGGAAAGAAGGGCCAACACTCATGGTGGATGGTGCTGTGAAGATAGTGGCAGATACCAAAGACTGAGAGGAAAGAAAAGGAGAAAATGTTACCTATTGACTGCTTGATGGGAGCTCCTTGCTCATTGTTGGCTCCATATCTTTTTCGGGCTCTTGGTTGGTTATGATCACTTGGCTTACAGTGGGTTCTTGTGAACCTTCTCTAACAATAGTTTCTATGCATTGTCGCTTTTCGGGCGGGGTTTCTCCAACCTCACCAGTCTCTACAGGCTGATGTTGTAACACTCTTGTTAATTTAGCGGCCCAAGTAAGTGACTTCAAGGCCCTCAAAACATTTAATTGCACATTTGAAGTTGCATAGGAGGGCCGCCCCATGGAGCTCTTCTCTTGCTGAGTGGAAGACATTAGGATCCCCGCTTCTTCTTCTCCTTGTTGTTTAGATTCATCTCCCAAGTTGTCACTCACTCCAGTGCTTGATTTAGAGGTTGCATGTCCATCATCCCACTATTTTTCAAGCTCTTCATCATCTTTCAAGCTTCCATAAGGGGCTTCAAGTTGTTTTGTTTCCTGGTGATATACCTAAAAGGCTCTCATTTTTTCTAAAGTCCATTCCTTCGTATGTCGTAACTTCTTATACATGGTGCTCCCCATCTTGACAATCTCATTAGCCTCCACCACAAAAAACTAGAACTTATGCCATGGTTCCCTATGATCCTCTTTGGGAATATGCACCAACTCAACCAAATATTCATCTTTATCCTCCCACAGGTTGTGCCTCTTTTCCCAGTAGGGTTGAGGAGTGTGAGTAACCCTCATGTGTGCATGTGGTAGATCATTGAAAGGATTATACTACCATTTATTACATATCAAAACCAACCCTAAATGAGCCAACTTATCTTGCAATAGTGGGTGTGCCTGCCTCTTTGCCACGGTCACCATTTTGAAACTTATGGGTAACTAAAAGAATCCCTTCTTCTTGGGAGACCCTCCACAAAAGTTGTAATTGATAATGCATGCTTGTCAATACATTTCAAGAGCCAGCACTCTATTTGTGACGCAAGTTGGGAGTTGGAATGGTTGGTCAGTGAAACCCCACATCCAAATGATTGCGAAATCCATGCCCAAGAACCAATCACATGCGGGAGTAAATACTTGCATATATCCTATTTGATCCATGTTGAGTTGGACCATGCCATCTTCTCCTTGCAAATCTTGCAAAATCAAAGTTAGAAAGAAATCCAAAAATGCATAGTAGTCAAATGTTGCAGAGAGGAGAGGTGTCCATGTAGATACTGACTTTCTTCTGCCCTTTTCATCAAAAATAGACAAACCCACATACTTACTAAGAAATCAGGGTTCTGATGCAAAAACATATGGGCAAGAAAAGAGAGGAACCTAAACTTCTGTTCCTCTGGGTGATTCTCTATTTTCCCTATCATTTCTTCTATGAGAAAGTTTGTGAAATCATACCAAAATAAATTATGCTACTTGGGAAATAGGAAACTCGGCCCTAATTGAAAAGTGTGCACCTCGTGGTTTGTTTCCATGCCACAAAAAAATGTTAGCATTGAAAGGGCCTCCTTTAAGTCATTCTCAAATGAATCGTGTGGCACTGGGATACTTGGCAAGTTTTGTCTTGTCACTCCCTACTTGTCGATTTCCTTAATTAAAAATTGAGGACCCTTCCTCATTTCTCTCCATGTGTTTTCTCCTTTCTTGGGAGTGAATACCTCAATTTTCTCACTTCTAGTGGTCGGGTCGCGGATACATAGCATATGCTAGATAGCCTACAAGTTGATATTAACCGTTAAATTTTGGCCTTCAATGTTGTGGGTGCTCGGGTTGTAACGTTGAATGGCCACATCAACCAACTCTGGGCAATAGTGCACTAATGGGGCCATGTATTGTGGGAGCCCACTGAACCATATCTTTTTTTTGTTGATATATATCTCTTGGATGCCTTCATCCTTTAACAGGCCCCTTCTCTCAAATACTTGGGGTTTCTTGCGAGGTGTGGGTCATGAATATTGTCCCAATCCTCCTAGACTTGAACCTCATTTCTGTAATTTTTGGGCTTCTCTAGTTCTAGCATGTTCATCCATTTTGGTTTGTTTGGTATACCAGGTGTAGCATATGAAATACTTTCAAAGATATTAACAACATGTGATGCCCATATGGCCGTAAGAAAAGATTGTGTTCCCTCCCCTTGTATCTCTTGTTGTGAACTCTCTGCCATTGGCTCTTTTGATGAAAGCTTTTGCTAGGCCTGAATTCTCTACAAATTTTTCCTCAACTTTGGATATGCTAGAAACCTTCACTCACTTGGTTTAGAATATTTGAAAAGACTCTTAGGCATTTAAAAGTTTGCATACGATACTTAGCTATCTTTTCTCAAAGTGGTAGATGAAAGTGTTTTTTTGCATTTAATTTGGCATGTACCGCCCACCCTTTGGCTCGTGCGAAAATGAATTACTTGTCATTTTGAAGTGACAAGAATTCATAATTGCATTTGGCAATCATGTGATACGTCACAATTTCCTTGGAACTTGGGTCGGCAATTTTCTCTTAATTTAGCATTCCTATGCATTAGCAATTAATATCTCGAATGGAATGATTAAGCCAAGGAAAATGATCAGCACTTGAAAAGATATGAATCTTGCCTTGGGTTTTGGGAAACGCTTGAGAAGTGACACAACGTCTTCTAGACCATTCAGCTCATTGCTGATGAATGCCACCATCTTAAGCTAATTAATTATCTCTCATTAACTTTGCACGCATTGAATCGTACTTAGCATGCACAACTAGTCAAGAAATTTGAGCAAGCTCAGGTACAGTTCTCAAGTTAGCACTTAATTATCATCATGTTTTTGGAAAGCCTATTACCATGCCTTTCCTCAATTTTTCTATAAATAGGCATCTAAGTGGTAACAAAATCATAATTAGCATTTGAGTAAGCTTTAGTAATAGGTTATTGACTTAGCGTTTGGCTTTGGTAACTGGCGAAGTATCTTCATAGGCTAGGCTTTAGGCAACTTTCAGGAGTAGTTAGTAGATAGTTGCAGTGTGTCATTACCATGAACACCCCCATTAGGCTAATGTCACACAAGTCATAGATGGCCTTTCTTGGTGAGATTTCCACCAGACGTCTGAAAAGAATGACAAAGAACAAACACTCCCTGGTTCTAATAGCCATGAAGTGGGTTTTGGGATGGAACTTTCTGGAGTATGAGGATAAGTATCGGGTTAATACCGACATCTGCTCGCACTTTGTTGCATCCATGTTGGATATTGGCATCCCCAAGCCATTGGTGTTGAAACTGGTTAAAGAAATTTTCCCCAAGAATTATTTGAATGGTCTTGGTGAGGTTGTTGCTAATGCTACATATGGGGTAGGTTTACCCACGGAAAGCAACCTTAGGTGCTACATTGAAGAAGAAGCAGTCATCCTGCGGCTACCGTTCCTAAGCGGATTTCACCTTCAATAACAAAATGATCACCGTCAAAGGTTCACTAATGCATGCCATTTCCTCGTTTGCATCTATAAAGTGGTGGTGTTCTACGACATTGAGTGGTATACATACTTCAAGAACCTGGTGTTCCCTCCACCATTGGTCGTTATTCCTGTTGATATCACTGCTACTATTGGTGGTGCACCTACTGATGAAGACATAGTGGATGCTATAATTGATGTGTCTATTGTTGTTGCACATGTTGTTGGTTGAAACTGTCTCCTTGTTTTTTGCTCTTAAGGATATAATACCCATCTCCTAGTTTTTGTATATATGCCTAAAAAAGGCCTATGTATAGCATATACAAAAAGGAAGCAACATATAGTTATATACTTTTGAATTATGGCCCTTAATCCATTTTTCCATGTAAATATAGAAGCATATATATAATGAAATATAGCTTTATAAAATCCTTGGCTCCTTTTACTCTTAGTATTCTACAATATGAGTTTTTTTTCTTTTCAGCATATGTATTTGATTTCTCCTTGCATGTGAGTATTATTTTCTCCGTTCACCTTGCTATGAATTGATTTTACAAGACCAGCCAGCAAAACAAAAAGGAAAGAAAAATAAAAACACTATTAACATATTTACACTACTAAAAGAATACAACTTAATGGAATAATTTAAGATGAATCTCATTGACTGGAATTCCCAATGCCTCATGTTCCATATTTTCCAATTCAAAGTAATTATGCTCTTTGCACTTAATTATTTTAAAGGGGCCTTCCCAAAGGCTATCAAATTTCTCGTGATGATCTAGCTTCCCAGCCCTTTCATTGAATTTCAGCACTAAGTCTCCACACTTTAGGCCTTGGTTGGATGCCCTTTTGTCAAACCATGTCTTAACCACCTGTTGGTGATTAGTCATGGCTATTAGGGACTTCTCCCTTTTTTCTTGTACTTCCAATAATTTGGCTAGCTAAACCTCCATGGCACCATTTTGCTCTATCTCGAGGGATTTCAGCAATTGGAGCACTAGAATCTCCATGGATATAGGCAACAATGCCTCTTTTCTGTACACCAGCTCATAAGGAAAAGTTTTAAGGACTTGCTTAGGAGTTATGCAGTCTACCTAGAGCACTGCTTGGAGGCTTTTATGCCATTCCTTTTGGTGTTCTAAACCAATCCTTTTGAGGATTCAAACCAGGTTCTTATTTGTCGACTCGGCTAGGACATTCCCCTATGGGTAATAATTCGACGATGTCTTAAGGAATATACCATTTGTTAGTGTGAAGTGACATACCTTTGCACCTAGAAAAGCTCTGGAATTTTCAGAAATGATAGTTTTCAGAGGGCTAAACTTTGTCACCAGTCCTTCAAGGAAATCCACTATCTCTGCCCTTGTTGCATTTTTAAGCGGTGCAGCTTCCGTCCACCTTATGAAGTAATCTGTAGCCATTAGGATCCACCTGTGTCTAGCATTGGAAGTGGGAATGATCATTCCAATGAAGTCCAAGCCCCATTGTGTGAATGGATCATCCACCACTATAGGTTTGAGAGGCATCACGGAATTCTTTCTTCTCCCTATAAAAAATTGGCATTCCTTGCAAACCTTCACCAAGGAGTGCGAGTCGTTGAAAAGTGTCGGCCAAAAGTAACCCACACACATGATTTTGAGGGAAATGGTCTTAATGGAGAAGTGTCAAGGATTCTCTTTTCTTTCCCTACAATAACACATTGCAAGAGGATATTGTTGAAGTTCCTTTTGAAAAGGACCCCTTCAACTAGGGCATATCCACAATTCTGTAGTCGATAGTATCTCCTCTTTTGGGCAGAAAGACCTAGCAGATACTTCTCTGTTTACATAAATCTCACTTTACCTGTCAGCCAGCAACCTCCAAGCTCTGACTCATTTGTCAGAACAAGTTCTAGTTGCTCTTCTTTAACGTCCACTTCTTTAGCATGTGCCAGATATTTGCACAATCCTCTTATGTAGATGGTTTTGGTGGGTTTGACTTCAATGTCATATTTGAGGATCTTGGTGATCCAATTAGCTCTTTTTTCTATGATTTCTCCCTCCATGATGTATTCGTGCACACTAGAATGTGCAACATAAACTATCACCTTATTGCAGGAGATTATATGGTGGAACTTCTTAAGTCCCTTTACTATTGCAAATGCTTGTCTTTCGATGAAATTATAATTCGTCTCATATTCCTTTAGGGTCTGAGAGTAGAATACCATTGGATGTTCTCCCTTTCCTCCATTGTCTTTTTGAGTTAAAATAGTAGCTATACTTGACTTGCTACTAAATACATACATTATGAAGTCCTTAGATAAGTTTGGATTAATCAGCATAGGAGCTAAGGAAATAGCATCCTTAACTTTCTCAAAGGATTCTTTGGATTCCTTTATCCACTTAAATGCTTGATCCTTTTTTAACATCAAGGTGATTGGTCTGATTATTCTTGTGAAGTCAGAAATAAATTTTCTAACAAAATTTACCATCCCTAGGAAGACTAGATGCCTTTCTTGTTAACCAGAAGGGGAAGCTCCTTGATGGCTTTCACCCACTTGGGATCAATTGAAAATCCTTCTTTGGACACCACATGTCCCAATAGCTTGCCTTGTGGCACTCTGAATACACTTTTTTTGGATTCAGGGAAACCCTGAACTCCTAGCATTTTTGAAAAACTATTTCTAAGTGATCAAAATGATCATCCTTAGATTTAGAGAACACAATAAGATCATCCAAATAGATTAGGATAATCTTATTGATTAATTTTTTGAAAGTGATAGGCCAAAAGTCATTTTAGGATATGTGAATGTCCCCACTTTGTAGTGAACGTAGTTTTTTGTTGATCCTCCTCTTTAACCTGGATCTTATTATAACTTGAGAAGCTATCGAGGAGAGAAAACATTTCCAATCCTTCCACCATTTGCAGGATTGACTCCATAGAAGGTAGTGAATAATGATCCTTCAGGGATGCTCTATTTAGATCTTAGAAGTCTACACACAAGCGGATATCTCCATTCTTCTTTCAGCCTAGGACTAGGTTTGATAACCACATGCTATGCTTAATTTAAAAGACAATCCATGACTGGATTAGCCTTTTTAGCTCCTGCACCAATAGCGCTTCAATCTTGGGGTTCACCAGCCTCTACTTTTGTTAGACTGGTTTTACACCTTTCTCCAACTCGATTGTGTGTTGGATGATGTTGGGATCGTATCCCTTTAGATCATCATAGGACCAAGCCACTACTCCTTCATACTTCTCACATAATTTGATGAGCCTTTCTTTATCATGGTGTGGGACATCTTTCCCAACCCGAAGCTTTCTCCCATCTGTGACTTGAAGATCTGTGTAGTCACTTTTGTTTGCCACAAACTTCCTCTTGTCATTTCTTGCATTGTCACAATTAAAAATGTTTTCGAGAGTGACCAATCCTTTTGGAAGCTTGTTAGATTTGAGTTGAATGATTTTTCCCTCATAGGCCTTAGCAACCTTTGGTTGGAGTTGATCGGTGAATTCTCTTGACTGTTGGATGAATGAGGCAATGTGCTCATCACTTTCAAACACTTGTCAGCTTTGATCATTATCAGGAATCTCCTTTTGAACTATCACTCATACAGAGTTCTTCTTGTGAATGAGGTCGGAGGCAGGATCAAACTGGGATCTGACTACTGCCATGCGATCTGCATCTCTATTTTGTTTTTGAGGAATGGTCTAGATGTTGAAGGCTTAAAAACCTTCAACTAGGTCCCAAACTTGGTGCCGATAGGATCTCATGCAGACATTATTTTTCATGGAAATTCCCCAGACTTAGTTGACCACCAGTTTAGAATCTCCAAACACCATTAGTTGCTTGATGCCCATCCACTCCGCAAGGCTTAAAACTTGTACTAGTCCTCTGTATTTAGCTTCATTGTTTGAGAAAGAAAACTAGAAGCGGAAAGACCTCATTTTATTTTCATTCTATGGGGATATTAAACATATCCTAGCTCCTATGCCATTCTTCCATCTTGCTACATCAAAGTGAAACATCCATAGTTCATAGGCTTGACCTCCTTCAGATCCT
Organism: Sequoia sempervirens; assembly: GCA_007258455.2. NCBI lineage: Eukaryota > Viridiplantae > Streptophyta > Pinopsida > Cupressales > Cupressaceae > Sequoia > Sequoia sempervirens. The sequence goes on from VDFB02256132.1 coordinate 41,087,377, forward strand.
TTGGAAACCTTTGGGAGCACTTGATCTCCATCATAGATGACATAGGTGCCTAGCCGAAAAGCATGGTAGTTGCCGAAAGGGTCACTATCCATATGTTTGCTCAAGAGAGCATCTTCTTGATCATTCCAGTCTCTGGTCACCTTTTCATCTTCTAGTAACTCAGCGCAATACATTTCTTTCTTCGTGATGGAGGTATGCGTAGCTTCAAAATTTAGCACAGCCTCATCGGCTACATGTTCTAAGTGTAAAGCTTTAGACTTTATCTTCATCTTTGCACCATGCTTGGTTCTAAGGATCAAATGTGACCAATCTAGGGACAGGTATCCACCCACTTTTGAAGTAAATTCTTGGGATAAATAGAGGCCAAACATGGGTGGAACATCTATGATCATAGTTTCTTGCGGTACAATGATACTAGGGCAAGTGAATAGAGTTAAAGGGAGTGCTTTAATAACACCTAAGATTTTGACTTTGTTCCCATTAAGTTTCATCACTCCCTTTTTTAATGGTTCATAACTGAGCCCTAAAGATTCAACTATTTTTTAGGCATAACTATGGTGCTAGCATCGGAATCAATCATGGCATTGTGTAATAATTTATCCCCTATAATAAGAGTTAAGAAGAAGGGTTGAGGCTTTGACTTATCTCTTGCTTCATCAAGGGCTTTTGCTATGCTATTTGTAAGAACCTTGGTGGAAGAAGGTTGATCAATAGCCTTTACTTTGGGCAACTGCTCCATTAGCATTGTGTTGACCTCTTCTTGGAGAGCCTTCTATAGCAATGTTTCCTACTCCAAGATAGCTAGAATATCCCACAGAGATACATTAGTGGAGGATTTGTTTAATTGTTGCACCACATTGAACGGTGGCAGGTTTAGAGGTTTCTGCTCCTTTGCTCTTGTTATAATAATTTGCTTCCATGGCTAATATTGTGGCATTACTGTTGAGGTACTAGGTGTCTGGTCAAAAGCACTTTTAGGTTGTGGACTCGCTAGTTGTGAAATAATTGGTTTTCTTGTAAATCTCCTTTTTGAGCGAGTGTTGTAGTCAGATTGTACTTGCAGAATTTTAGATGTGGATGTATCATTGGAAAACACTACTTCTTCTTCCATCCATGAAAAGAGTGTGTGGTCGGGAGCAATGTCCGCTTCTTTTTCTAGTGACATCCCTTTCATTTGTGCAGTGAGCACCACATTGTCCATTTGTGAAGAGGTATACACAAAGCTTCTGAGGGCTAATGTTGTAGCTTGGATGTGCTGCTCTGCCACCTTTTGTTGTAGGTTGTTGCATGGGAAATTTTAGGGCATATGTGAATCACCACAAGGAAAGCACCAGGGTTTGGTGTCATCTGCTAAATTATTTTGACCCACAGTCAACTCTCTACTTGAGCTTAAGTTAGCACTCTGTAGCGGAGTGGGTGCTAATACCATTTGATTCATTATTTGTGCTTGTGGATTTTTTTGAGCGCCTCCTTGGAACTAGTTTTGTTGCTAAGGGGACCTTGTTCCTTGATAATTTTGGTAGGTAGGCCTCGGAGGTGCAGCCTAGTTCTGCTTGAGGGTAGTTATGCCATTTTCCATAGTCTACAACAATTCCTTGAGATTGCTCATTTCATCCTTAGAAGAGCTAGATGTAGAGGCAACACTTTGTGGAACTGTCGCATACATGTACATTGACTAGGGAGGTGCAGGTGCACTAGGCGATGTGACTTCCTAGGCGGGCATCAATATTTCAGGAAATATTGGCATGATGGGTTGAGGCAGCAACTTTCCAGCATCTATCAAATTATTCTCCACCTTAATAGTGATTCTATATGTGCCTGATATTGTGATTCCACCTAAAGACTAGATCAACATTGAGATGTTGGGATTGATGGCCTTTAGGTGAAAATGAATGCTAGATTTGGTGATGGGTGGATATTAACTTGAATCCTCTGTCAGCTCATATGGAACCGAGCATTGAAGTCATCCATGGCTTTGTGTGGGGCCCACTTTATGATAGAGAGGTGGTAATAAAGTGATGATAGGTTTCCTTCATTCGAAAATCTCTGATAGAAAGTCTCACCAAGCTCATCCTATGTTTTGATAGTATTTGCTTACAGTGTGCGATACCAATCCAGTGCCTTACCCCTGAAAGAGGTAGCAAACAACCTTAATGCCACATTTTGGGTTGTAACCCCATGTACCAAATAAACATTTGCAACATCATGCAAATGTTCGGACGGTGTTCTTGAGCCATCTTCGGTGAATTTAGGTATAGCCTTTAGAGTAGAAACCAGAATAGGGGCCCAAATGGCAGGCACTACTGGTGCAACAAGAGGGCTTCTGACATCCCATGCCACATAATTTATGTTTGCGGCAGGCAACATGGCTAGCAGAAAGGGAGGAGGAAGCGGAATGTTTACTAATTGGGTTGTGGGTTGTACTGTCCCTAATGGTGGTACTAACAATCTAGGATTATTTTTTGTTTGGGACCTAGTAATAGGTCGATGGCTCATACACCCTTCTGAAAATTTGATTCATTTAAGCGTAGTCCCACCGGGTGTGCCAAAAAAGAAAAAAATGTTGATGCCAAAAGTTGGCAAGGTAATAGCCCTTTTGTGGGAAACTTAGTTTATGGGGGACCTATTGCACTAAACTGAATGACCTCCAAATTTTAAAGAATCCAAATTCTTCTACAATTATGGTTTGGAAAGGGAAAAGAAACAAATATAAAAATAAAAGTCTAACCTAAGGCGATGTGCCAAGACATAGATAATTGGCACGATAAATCATAGATCTAGGGGCCTGGTCAGCAATTTACGATGTCCCAAAATAGCAAAAACTAAAGATTAAAGTATAAAGATTTCATTCATTGACATAAAATAACTTTGCACACATATTTACTAACAAGAAGAGTCACATGACATGATCTAAGATAGCAAACTTGCATTCAATTTATATAAGTTCTACAAATAAATAATCCAAACAATAGTAGCATAGTCTAAAGCTAATCAAATATCATAAGAAGAGTAGAAAGGTCGAATGATTGGCACAGTTTGTGAGTCTTTTTGTAATAATTAGAAAACAATAACAAATGCCTGGTGTCTTTTTTTATCTCTGTTCTTTCTACAAAATCCTGGAACCCCTCCTCCGAAACAAAGAGGAGTATATATAGCCAAAATGGTCCCACCACCTTGGCAAGTAGTAACAGAAAATATTTGAGAATCCTTGGAAATGATGCAAAATCAAATATTCCTCACAATCCTTGCAATAGAAAAGATTCCAGCCAAAGCATTTGGTTGCTCCAAGTTCAGGTGCATCCTTTGAAAATGATGGTAGTGGTCCCAGCAAGATCGCATAGACAAGTGTCATTACCTTGCTAAAGAAGTTATAACATGTGGCAGGATGTCATAGTCCTTGGCTCACTCCATCCATCATTTAAAAGAAACACCCGTTGAATAGACATGTGGCGACATCATGCAGCCCATGCTCATCTTTTTCCTTCGTTGTTGAAAGCTTGTGCCAAGGAGACACATGTAACCTACCTCATCCTTTGTACTGACTATGGGGCCTACTAAAATATGTAAAGATGAAGCCACGTGACATGTAGACGGAGCCTAACTCAAAAGCGAAGGGAAGTGGCTTTCAATTGTGCACAAAGCAGACACGTGGCAGTGTAGTGGGGCTGTTTTGAAATGCGAAGGGAAGAGATCCTTCGGGGAGCACAAAGCGAACACATGGCAAGGGCATTGACATTTATCAAAAAGGGCCGAATGAATTTTTAAGGCAATGTGTGGTCAAATACTTCAACAAAATAAAGCCCGTAGGGAGCTCGTTGAATATTTATTCACAATTACTTTGGTAGTTTGACTTCTATGACAACCATCAATAAGGCCATTATGTGTGGGAGCACGTTTGTGTTTTTAGTTAGCTTTTTTGGATAGCTCTACTGGGTGTTGAGGAAATTCCATTTATCTTTTGAATGTTAAGAAGTCTAGTATTACACGCTTCTCTATGTTGATTAGATCAGGGTGCGGGTCTTTTACTATTGATTTCTTTATTTATGGAGTTTTTTAACTTGGAAGACAAGAATTTACTACCTTTATTTAAATTAGATGGAAAAATTAAGTGGTTGGTTAGCTACGCCAAGTGATGAGTTAGTATGCAACAGTAAGGGTTTCTATATCAATTCATCTTTGGTTGTTTATAATAATTAAATAATGTGAATGTTCTATAAGGTCAGATAATTCTATCAAAGTAACCACTTGGATTTTTACCTGAGTTTCATGACAAAATTAATGATATAATTAGGAGTGTATTTTCTTCTTTACAGATAGTTCAAAAATCTCATTCACCTCTTAAGCATTGGGGAAAAGGTGTGTAAATTACTGCCTGCATTTTCAACATTGTAAGAGAAGAACATTCAAATTGTATGGTTTTCCCTAACTTCTAGTGTATTCCTTCCTTAATCTATATGAGCATTTTTCATCAGTAGTTGGTTGTGCTCTAGGAATTTCATTTATGAGTGTTTATTATTATGTAGACTACTTGACAAGTTGGCATTCTACTTTTGTTTATGTTGTTGTAGGATTTTTGGATAAATTTTATTTTCAAATAGGAATGTAGATATCATTGTTTAATTATGTAAAAGGAAATGGAGTTTATATCTTTCGCCTTTTCTACATTCCAATGTGCAAACCTTCTTTTCATATTTAAACTTGTTTTAGTAAAACTGAATCACTTGACTAAGGTTTATTTATTCCCCCCCATTTGATAGGTGTAGGCATTGGCCTTCTACTATTGAAGTGGCACCAATATCATATAAGTCTACTTTCCAAGTTGCTTGTGAAACCAAAAGGACAATGCATTGTTTAGCTCCTTTTGTAAGAGTTCAAAGGAAAATTCATAAGTACAACAAATAAAAACTTTTCCCTTGATTGAGAGAACAAAATCATGGCTTATGGAATCAATAACTAGCCAAAACTTAGTCATACCTCCAGTTGCTTCTTAAGATAGTGTTCCTGAGGTAAAACTCCTCTCCAATAATATTGATGCTTAGTGTTGTTCTAGTATTTATCCACAAAAGGTGAAGAAAAAATGAACAAACATTTTGTTCCTGCACATAAATGTACTTACATGTCCACATCTATTTGTAGTTAATTGAGAAAGAGAATCATGGTTTATATTCTATAAGAGCAGAAAAATTAACTGATCATTACAATACTATTTTGGTGAGTGAGTTCAAGGTACTTAAAGATGAACTTCCATAGTTAATAAATTGAATCATCCCAAGTCTAAAACCAAAGACATCAGAGACATTATGAGAACTAGGAATAAAATGTACAAAGTAATAGCTTGTATTTCAAGCTAGGTTCAGGGAATTTTTCCTAGGTTAAGTGTAAGGTTAAGACAACTTGATAACCTTATACTTAATGAATATGATTTAGTCAATATTTCTATTCAATAAGAAGAAATTCCTTTGTTACATCCTGCTATGTGTGAAGGATTTTGAGGTTAAACCATTGATGACGTTGTTTCTAGGAACACACTACTTTTCCACAGAAATGCATCCTATGAAGTGGTGGGGAAACCAAATTTAGTTGTACATGATGGTGGAAAATTCTGCATAAGAAAAGAAGTCCTATAACAATTCCATCGAGAAGTGTGGTGTTTCAGAGCAGGGTTCCATTGTGCCAATGTATCTCCCCTATAGTTGTGGTTACCGAGTACTGTTCAACCACATCAAATCCAAATCGGAGTCATTCAATTTCAAACTTAAATTGGCTCAAAACAAATTTTGCATGCTTCAATATGAGTTTAAAGAGAGAAAAATACTAATAAACTATAAAGCCACCCAAAAACTTATTTTCTTGATTATTAAACTCAGCAAAATCAATAATAGTCAAGGTACAAGGACTTTTTTGCAAAGGTCACTTAGAAATAGTATAATCAAAGTACAAAATGTCCTAAAGAACTATTCTTTGTATGCTTCAATATGAGTTTAAAGAGATAAAACTACCAATAAACTATAAATCCACCCAAAAAATTCTTATATTGATTATTTAACTCAACAAAATCAATAATAATTAGGGTACAAGGACTTTTTTGCAAAGTTCACTTAAAAATAGTATAATCAAAGTACAAAATGTCCTAAAGAACTATTCTTTGTATGCTCAAGTATTGTTGCATGTCATAACTTTCTTACAAACATAAAGCTAAACAAATGTAAAACAGAATTGTGCTTCAACCATCCCCATAGTACCAATTATACAAATACATTCAAAGAATGAAGGAAAAAGGAATATTATATCCTAAGATCAAAGTGATATTAAGAAATGGAAAGAAAAAAGGAGAGCATAGATTTCTCATGCCATGGTAACTTTAATAAATGTCATACATGACTAGATTGGATTTAAACAATGCTAAATATACATCTTGTTAACTATTTTATGGTTTTTTGGTGCTTGGAGTCTAGCGCCACCCCCTCTCTCTATAGGACTTAGGTTTGGATCTTACACCAAACACTCTCTCTATAAGACCTATGTGGTGGTTCAAGACCCTATGTCACATCACCCATGGGTCTTAGAAGTGTATGTTACAACAAAAGTGCCTAGTTTTCAAGCCTAAAACATAGCCTAAACCTCAAGAGGAGTTATACAATTAACTTCTAGGAACACTAAATGGTACCCTTCCATCAGCCTCAAGGGTTCAGTTAAAAATATACTCACCCTAGTTAGCAGGTTGTATGGGGAGAAGGATGCTTCTCATTTTCAAGAATCCTAAGTCTCATTGCTACATATGTTGCTTAAAGAAGGGCTAATTTTAAACTAGGTAGTTGTTTCATCACTCACTTTGTGCAATGAAATAACGAGAGTCGAGTCTCCTCTAGTGGGCACAAAGCCAAAATTCTATACAACCTCTTAATTGTGTTATATTATTTGTGCAACTAATAAATTTTTTGGGGATGAATTGGACATGGAGCATCCCATGTTTTTTTGTCCATGTTTATTTCTAGGACCAATAGGAATACAAATATTCATTCAAATATGAGCACATCTGTGACTGATTCTTTGCTCCCTTACATGAGCTATTATTTGAGAAAAGGTTCCCTAGGTTGTTTGAAGACATGATCAGAATCTTGGAGAACCTAAAATATTACTCCCTATATGAGTTGTTAAAATATAGGAAGATCTATGACACTGCAAAGGCACCCCATACTTTTCCCAAGCATGTACCTAACATGTTGATCAAGAATTTACATGTCATATTATACTCTTGAGATTTAATGAAGCCATGGAAGTAATGGTAATGGATGTAGATGATATGAATCTATTGGCTAGGGCTATGACTAGGGTCACCACAACACAAGCAAATGAATCAAACATCCTTAAAATGACATGAGAAATGGAAGGGCATAAGAAGGAAATTGAGCACTTGAAACATCAAGTGGAATACTACAAGGCTGCAAGGTATGACATAGGTGATTTCATGGAATATGCATTAGAAATCCATGATGACTTGACCATGGTGCAAAAGGAGTTCTACAAGGATGTGTTAGATCTATAGGATGCCTACCAAGATGCATCAAAACATTCTTACATGTTAAAATAATGGCAGCATCATGAGGAAGGATGGAAAATATGCATGTGGATCACTTAGTAGAATGGCAACATGAATTCAAGGAAGCACTCCTTGAGATACCATGTTTGATAGAAAATAAGATAAATCAAATCAACATGGGACTAAGTTACTCAAATGATACAACTCATAACTTAAATGAGAACACTTAAGAGATCCTAAAAGACCATGTTCATTAATGAAAAGATGCGATGAAAATAAGGCATGAATGTCACCCATTTCCCTTTAAGGAAAACAATATTTTTTTCCTCAACATGAAATAATGGGACAATTGAGTGGGATCTAGGGCCAACAGAAAAGAACTTTAGAACTCATCCTACGCATTAATAAATAACTCAACACAAGAAATGCAAATTGGAATATTAACACAACAATATCCAACTAAGTTATTGAAAGTCAACTATTGATACCTCGTTCTCCATCCAAATTACAAAATCAATCCACTTTTTTCTTTGTAACATTTCATTTTCAAATTGGTTTGGATGTCAGCCATATTTCTCCTCCTATCAAAACATGGCACATGGACTAGTTAAACTAATTAATATGCAATCATTTACTTTTTCCTAGGAAATAAAAAAATATCATGTAACATATTAAATATATTTAAAAATGTACAAATCAAGGCATGTAAACCTTTCTAGCCACTGTGATGCATGGCATGAAGTTTTTCAAGCCTAGCCTTGGAAGCCTTGTCCTAAAACATATACTAATTCAATTTAACTATGCACAAATACAATTTAAAAATCGTTTAATAAATTTGATATAATCTTATGAGAAAATTCAAATACCTACGTACTCTCCTCACCAAACTTCCTCTATGCATCAGATTTCTCATATGCTTTTACAAGATCTTTCCATACTTTCACAATTACATCAATTGGCCTTTTCTTGAGCTTTAGCTCAGGAGGGAATTTTTTTATCTTCTTTGTTTGGTTGCACCGAAATCTCTTGCATTTTGGATACATTTGTAGCTTTATCTTCTTTACAGACCAACCTGTGCCAAATTCAGTCTCCATGTCATGGATAACTGATTTTTGTAGGTGCATTGGTATCTTTGAGAATGGAAAATGTAGATGGTCTTTGAATCATTGAAGGCATGATTCCTTCAACCTATTCACAAATGTTTTTCCAGTATATGTCATTCAGACTTCCCCTAAAGCTACATCATATTCTATCTTGGTATCGTAGCTACTAATACAAGATGCAAAACATGGCATGGTGGAAGAAGTCTATGTCCTAGGAGTGGTTGGTACATTGGAAGTCTCTACTCCTTGTTCCACATTCTTAGAGTTTATTGTTATTGATTTCCTCTTGGATCTTTTTCTTGATCTAGGACTAGTTGGGGAATCAATCGATTCCCTTTGACATAGTTGATTTGGTTGCAATGTTTAAGGGGCTTTACTAGATTGTTTTTCTATGTATCTGGAAAGCATTGTCAAGTCCACACCATCCAATTTGTTCACTGCCTCTACCCCCAATATGGAAGCCAATGCCTCTTTATCTTTGTCAATCTCATGTCCCTATATATATATATATAATAAATTTCTTCTTTTAAATTTAGAAATTAAAAACTAAAAACAAAAAATCAAAGAAACAATGGAAACATTTAAAAATATATAAATTGACAATGAATTACCTCATTGTGGCTAGAGTCTACTCCCTTTGTTCCCTTCCCTCTATTGCTTGACATTTTGAGGTGACCTAGGGAAAATTATTTTCATCCAGTTTGTGGAGGAAAAAAAAGTACACATTGTAAGGTATGAAATTTTTGTTTTGTGGTATGAAAGCAAGCCACCAATCAAAGAAATTAAAAGAAACGAGAAATTTAAAAGAAATGGTAGATTAATGAGCAATCTTTACCTTGAATGACTCTCTTTTTGAATTTAAATTCCTATGAGATGTCTCCTGAGAGTTGAAATCCTATGATGGAATGAATAATGCAAAAATAAGGCCACCAAATAACCCAAATCAACCAAAGCCTGTACATTATCTACCAAGTGGCATCCCTTTTGTACAAATCTATTAGTAAAAATTCTATATAAATATCTTTATATGGATTCAAATTGAACTGTTACCTAATTTTTCTTCCAACTAAATTAGGTAGGACTGTTATATTTTTACAGAGTGAAACAAAATGGTACAATCTTTTTTGCTAAGTTTCCTTCACATGCATAAAAGAAATTATCAAAAGACTACATTATTTGATTATGCCACTACAACAAAATAGGCAATTAGCACCTAAAATAACACCAGAATTTAGTGCATTTTGAGTTCATCAATTGGACACTTCTGTCAGCACAAAACTCGATGCCAAACTAGATTTCACTTTGGTGCCATATTTAGTGTCAGATTTAGCACCGAATTTTGAAGCTTCCAGTTTGGATTCCAATTTTACTTCTGGTTTTGCTTCTTGTGTTGCTTCCAGGTGTAGAACCAAGATCCTAGCATCTGCAAAACACAACAAACAAACACATTAGAAAATTCAAATGCAATCCAAGATAAAATTTCCTCATAAAATCCATTAGCAATGCTCAAAACAGAAATAAAAACAAGAACACAATGAAAAAGAAAGGAGAGATATCATATCCTATTAAAAACATGCAAACTATTGATCTTATGGGGGAGTTGGTGCCAATTTGATGTGGAAATTGGCCCTTTCCCAACTCCTCTGCAATCTTTTGATGATTTGGTGATGATTGATCCACTTGGTGATTGCTTCAAATGAACTCCATGGAGAAAACCTGCAATAACCTAGCTATGCCTTGATCAAATTGATAAAAATGATAATGCTTGAAGATAAAATTGAGTATAGTAAGTTTCCTCAAATTGTGGATGATCAAATGAGGAAAGAAACCTCTTATTTATAGAAAGACAAGATGGATAAATTCCCAAAATGAAGCAATGTGGGACTAACTCTCAACAAATGGGAAAATGCCACGTGTCAAGATGTAAATGGGAAAAGGATATGCACATTTTGATGAATGTGCCCATAAATGCAATTAGGTGGAATTTGAAAATAGTGAAATGACATGTAAGAGGGAAAATGAATGTCTTAAATGCCACTTGGCTCAATGCAAAAGATGGAATAAATGTCTTGTTGGAAGGACAAAGTCCACTTGGAAGGATTTCAAATTTCAAAGAATATTCCCCTATTATGCCATGTTGAGAGAAAATAGGGATTTAATAAATGAATTAAATCTATTTTCATGTGCAAGTGGAAAAAACTAGAGGATGGGACATGGATTAGGATTAAATTAATCAAGGGTTAATTAATTTAATAAGGGATTAGATGATGTGACAAATTTGACTTAGATTTTAGGGTTTAAATTAAATCAAAGTTGAGAGGAGAATGGTTTAGACCTAGTTAAATAAATATTTTGATTTATTTAACTAAAGGGGATGGTTGGTTAGATTAAATTAAACAAGGTTTAATTTATTTAATTTAATAGATAGACTCTAGAGATTAATTATATAAAATTAATTTATTTAATTAAATAAAGAACTAGGGTTAATTAAACCAAATTGATTAATTTAATTAATGAGAGAAAATGACTTAATCAGATAAATTATTATTTATTTAATTAAGGGACAAAGAGTGATGATAAGCTGAGAAGGTGATTTAAGATGAAATGGTGTTATTTAATCAGGATCAAGTGTGTAATGCTAATCAGTACATTTTACGTGTCTACATTTTTCCCCTCTTTGAAGCAGTGCACTCGTTATTGGTTCAAAGAATAAACTATCTCGATCAAAAGCCAAAAAAAATTGATTTTAAAATTTTCCCCACTGCTACCCTAGCGAGAGAAAACATGCCAATATACTACCCCCTCGAGAGATTGGATGAAAATTTTAATTTTTGGGTGATCTTGCGAAAAAAGAGGACAAGGTGCCTGACGGGTCGAGAAAGGCTCTGAGAGGTCAAAAAATGAGATAAAACACAAAAAAGGTACAAAACGGCCCTCAGTTGGGAAAAAACGGGATCAGGGGACCCAGACCCTTGTTGGACAACTAAATAGGGTCAAGAAACCCTAAATTTTAAGCATAAATAGGCCTTGAGGGGACACTTCCAATTCATTTTCACATTTAGCCTTTTTTTATTGTGCAACTTTGAGCTTTGATCCTTTGGAGAGATGGTGTGACGACAGCTTCCCATGCACATTTCTGACAAGGTACAAATGCATCAAAGGCTTCCTGGCACTAGACCACCAATGAGTCAACTTGACCCATGCTTGCTTTTCATTTTCTATGTGCATTAAATATCTTAGGAAACTAGGTCCTTAGGAGGGGTTCTATATCGCACCACTACAAATTTTAAACGGCACCGCTTGGCATCAAACTGCACTGCTATCACAAGTAGCAATGTCATGGTACAGTTTGGAGTTTGGGTTCAAATTCCAAACTGAGGCACCTTTGCAAAGTGCACTGCTATGATGCTCTTTAAAATTAGGGTTTCCTCTTAAATTGAATTGTCTTTGCAAACTGCAACACCGCGATGCAATTTGGGAGTTTGAAGCTTCTAGCAGCATAGTTTGGAGTTTGCAAACTACACCACCTTTAGAGGTAGCGACACTAAGGTTGGTTCGAGATGCCAATACAAACCATGATCAAGATTTTTTTGATGAATTTTAACACGATGACTTTTCCTGATGCAGGAGGAGGCGAGAGAGGTCTACTCACGTGAGCACAGGCCCCGAAAGCTTTTTGGGATTTTGGATGAGTTGACCGAGCGATAGTAGGAGAACCTGGGAAAATCAGTCTCTAGTGCATTTCTTATGCACCACCCATTTGGACGCACTTGGGGATGCTGACAGCATTCACTGAGAGATGGCACAGCAAGACTTCCTCCTTTCACCTCCCAACAGGTAAGGCTACAGTTACACTCAAGGACATGTGGCAGATCCATAGACTACCCATTCATAGCGAGTGTGTGACCTATGATATGGATTTCAAGAGGGAGGCATGCTATGATTTCATGGGCATCGATGAGATTTTATTTTGCAAGGGGTAGATCGAGCTAGAGTGCCATAGGCCTACTGTGTATGGTTTTCGATTAGTTATTGCAGCTATTATTTTAGGTCTCGTCACACTAGATCGGCGGGGTCATTATTTTAGTCCTAGATGGGGGCTCGCCTGGGAGAAGATGATTTCATAATGGAGTTTGTTTCCATGGGGGGAAGTTCTTCTAGCCTCATTGTATAGAGACTTACATGAGTTTTCCTAGTACCTAGACAGTCGAGCTCTTGGGGCGGGGGTTACACTTTTGCACATCTGGGCTTGGGAGCACATCATTGTGCTTCATCCTTGAGTTGTTCTAGTTCCCTTGGAGCCAAATGATCCGATTGTCTGGTGGTACCAAGGGGGTGTCTCTTTCACCCATAGAAGATAGCATAGGATTCCCCACTAGCGGAGAGTCCTAGATGGCATGCGAGTGTTCACATGGCGGCCATATCTTGGATGGCCCGCATGGTTCAATGATGTTCAACAGCTCTTCTTTACCTGACAGAACAAGTTGATGCAGGGGCAAGAGCACATGATGATTGAGAGATACCTACCGGGCAGGGTATAGAGGTAGTTCAAAGAGCCACAAGATAGGCCTAATGATTAGTACATGGTTATTTTTGTGAGGACTACAAGCCAGAGCTCCTAGGGCCACTATATACTATCCCAGGAGGTGGTTGATTCTTTTAGATAGCTAGTGGCTAGGCCATGGCCATATGACCAAGGTCAGGAAGATGCAGGGACCACACATGCCTATAGAGACTAGTTTCAGCTACCGCTAAGACTTACAGTTCTAGAGATACCATCTACTCAACGGAGAGCCAGAAGTAGGGGAGCAGGATGGGGTTGGGGGGACAAAGATCAGGATCATGGAGGTGGTGGGCCACCACTGGTTCATCAGGTTCAGGATCAGGGACCCCAGGATCAGCCATGTCGAGACCCATAGGTGGGAGAGCAGAGACAGGATGTCCCTCGGTAGGAGCAGGATCCAGGACGATAGGATAAGATCCTGACACCACCTAGAGATGGGGATTAGGACTAGCCACGTGTGCAGCCACCCCCCCCAACTAGACCCTAGAGAGGGCCAGATTTTATAGTTGTAGGCTTAGGTATAGGGATTGATAGCTGAGAGAGATCAGCTATGGGCAGAGTGGGACTAGGTGGTCTAGCAGAGATAGGTCACAAAGTTATAGGTAGCGGTAGAGATGGGCTGACGACAACGGTTAGAGAGCATGGCCACATCTTCCTCCCAGAGCACAATATCACTTTGAGCATATAGGGAAGCCATTTAGAAGGCCGACTATTACAGGTTGTATTATTACTAGGTTGTGCCGCAAGTAGCCTAAGTCCCAGACTTCTCACAGAGGACAGGTCACAGACCTCCAGAGGATCACAGAGAGAGTAGGTGGTGAGGGCAGTAGCCAACAAGGTTAGGCCTATTTTTTATTGAGACATGATTCTTTTTGCACCTCATGGGCTCATTTTTGATAGCCCCATGGTCCATTGTACTCATTGACATACACATGTACATTGATCCAATTTTTTGTACCATGATAGTGTATAATTCTGATGATATATGAGATGATGTCTATATGATGCGTTCTATTTTAATTTTATACATTATGGATGCCTTTACTTTCTATATGTTATGCAATGTGATGCTATGATGCTTTCTTAAATGATACCATAATTTTATGTGATGATGTAAATGTGATGAGATGTTTTCTTTTTCAATATCTTTTCTGATGTACTATTTATGATGTATGCAAAATGTTATGGTATGCAAATGCTTAGACTAACAGATCTATATTATGCAATGATGAATGATATGTATTTATGATGTTATGATGATGAAAAGATGTATGAAATGATAATGATGATTTATGTTAATAATTCATGTATGATGTGCGTTTATGATGGTGTGTGATGAAAATGATATGTGATGATCTTATGCAAATGAATGGTGTTTATATATGTTCTATGGATATTATGATGATGGTATAATATGATAAATGCAAATGATGTTTATGATGATGCTACTATTATGGTATATGATGCTATGGGATGATTATGTAAATGATGCTTATCATATGCTTAGAATAACAAATCTATATTATGCAATGATGGAAATGCACTATTATGATATGATTTAATGTTTCCTATATGATATGATATGAAATATGCAATATGTTGATGATTTGTGAATGTAGGATGAATGCAATGGTGATCATGATTTCATGAATAACTATCATGGTACCATGTTAGTGTGAAAAGCAAAAGATTCCAACAAGACATGAGATGATGATAATGATGATGATTACTTGTCGAGGAGTTGGGATTTTCACAGAGCCAATTACCTTATGTTTGATTACACACGTAAGTATGATGCATCAAGGTATAAAGAACCAGGATGGCATTGTACCTAGTGTGATAGAATTTGACTCAACAATCAAATAGGAGTATTCTTGTTCACACCTAGCATACAAAACCTTATTCAAAATGCAGTTTAGATATTCTAGACATCTCAAACCAAAACATAGAAAAGAAAGCCTTCCTATGTGGTCAACAAGATATCTAAAAAATCCTCCCTACATCCAAACAAAGTACGCATGACCAAGGTTATATTACAAAAATATCCAACAAGCTTCGCAGACAAAAGATAATGATTGTTGCCTCATTCCTATCTCTCTTTAGGCTATTTTTTGGTATTTTCAAGATTTTACAAATGTTTTGATTTTTTGAATTTTCAAATGCTTTTGGGTTTTCTGAGATTTTGGCCAAGAGACTAACCTAAAGGCCTATCCAAGGGGCCTTGTGGGTTGATCAACATATTAGCCTTGCCTACATTATACACGTAGAGACCACGTAGTTTGACTGACACTGACTCAATTATTGATGAGATATGAACAAATGGATTTGCTAGTTTATTATGATGGACTTCTAAAGGACTGACCTAATTGTCTCGGGGGATAATCAAAGATCAACATTTCCTATGTTCAAGGCTCAAAGACCCGTATTTTGATAAGACAACTTTGTTTTTGACTTTTTGACTGACTTTTTGACCTATTTTGGGATTTTTATATGTTTTGAATGTTTTTGGGATTTTTGTTATTTTCTGATGTTTTTGGGTTTTTTTAATTTTATGAACCTCAAGAATATACACAAATCTTATCCGATGAGAACATTCCCCCAACGTGATGCAATAGACTAACTCGATGTAGCTAGGACAAACTGACCTTGAGAATGGGCCAAGTAGTACTAGGAGGGATCATGACATGAACACAGGACCAAGCTACGATGCGGATGCGATATGGAATGCAATGGATGATGGATAAAGATATGGATGGAAGATGAATGAGTCACAAATATCTTGGTGGATGGACAGTGCTTATTTACACAAGGCACCTATTTTCCAGGTTTTCACCAAGGTACTTTCCCAAAGTGCCACTGAAGTGGTTTTCACAAGAGGACACTTTTTCTCTTTACTATTTTTGATCATTTTTTGTTTTTCTATTTTTTTTTGTCACCAAGATACCTGTTTGCTAGGTTTTCATCAAGGTGACTATTTTTTTAGGACATTTTTTATTTTTTTGATTTTTTGGTTCTATACCTTAAAATATTTAGGCATAAAACTTTTTAAGATGGGAACCGTTGATGGGCTCTTGCAGAGGTTTTCCTTCGGGTGTTGATAACTGATATGCCCCTAACTTATAGCTCGTTGTAATGATGAATGGTCCCAACCAATTAGGTTCAAATTTTCCTTTGTCATTTTGGTTTGGGATGTTCTTCTGGTTCACCTTTAGCACAAGTTCTCTGACTTGAAAGGTCCTTCTTCTGATCTTCTTTTTATAGCTTCTCTTAAGTCAGTTCTGATAGACCTGCAAATGGTTCAATGCTTCTATACATCCCTCATCTAGTAGCTCCATCTCATTTAGTCTTGATACTCAGTATTCTTCATCCGTGATGAGGTTTTCCAATGATATTCTCATTGACGGGAGCTCGAACTCAATGGGTAATACGACCTTTGATCCATAGACCAAGGAGAAGGGGGTGGCACCTGTTGGTGTGTGGATGCTAGTTCAATAGGCCCAAAGGGTAGGATTTAGTTGTAGATGTCAATCACGACCTATGTCATTGACTGTATCTTTGAGGATTTTCATAATATTTTTATTGGTGGCTTATGCTTGGCCATTGCCTTGGGGATAATATGGAGTGGAAAAGTGATGTTATATTTTGAATTTTTCACATAGATCACGAACATCTTGATTCTTGAAAGGTGCCCCATTATCTAAGATAATAGCTTGGGGAACACCATATCAGCATATTAAGTAGTTTAGGATGAATTTTGATATCTGATTTCTAGTGATGTATGTCATGGGGATGGCTTCCACCCACTTGGTAAAGTACTCAGTAGCAGTTATGATGAACTTGTGGCCACTAGATGAGGTGTGGGTTATCTTTCCAATGAGATCGAGTCCCCACTATGAAAAGGGCCACAGTGTGATGATGGGATGAAGTTCTTGAGCTGGAGGATGGATAAGGTCCCCATGCTACTGACATTGTAGGCACCTTTTGACAGTCATGTGCTTCTCTTTCCATTGTAGGCCAATAATATCCCATCCTCAGTAATTTCTTGGCCAAGGTCATTCCACTCGAGTGTGAACCACAAATACCATTATGCACCTCGATTAAGGCAGCCGATGTCTCCTCAGTGTTTAGACAATGTAGTAGGGTTCCTTCTATGCTCCTATGGTAAAGGGTATTTCCTAAGATAATGAAATGGGATGCTTTCTTGAAAAAAGTTCTTTTTAGGCTTGAGAGTAAGTCAGCAGGTAGGACCCCTATGTGCAAGTAGTTATAAATTTCATGGTAATAGGGATCGCCAAGACTAACAATTTCACACACAAATTCTAACTCTGGTACCTCAAATGCAGGTACAAGAAGCTATTCTACCAATAATTCATGTCTCGGGACGTTGCAAGCAATGTCCAGTAGGGATCTAATCATTGCCATGGCATCTGCTACTTTGTTGTTTTCTCTGGGAATCTACTCAAATGTGATATCAATGAATGATTCTTTGAGGCTCTCTACCAATTTTTTGTATGGATTCAGTTTATCATCCTTTGTTTGGTACTCATCATTCACTTGATTTATTATCAGTTGTGAGTCTCCATATACTCTGAGGGCCATGATGTGTCACTACACTGCTATTCTGAGACCTATGGTTAAAACCTCATATTCTACAATGTTATTAGTGCAGGGGAATGCCAATTTGTAGGATCTAGGTATATAGTCCCCCTATGGGGTGATGAAGAAGACACCAACTCCTGATCCATATTGTGTGCAGGAACCATCAAAGTAGAGTTTCCAGTGGTCAGCTATATGGAGATTAAAGATGGATTCATCCAAAAATTCTAATATGAGTTAATTCTCTGAATACATGGGTGCTTCTGCAAGCTGATCTATGATTACTTGGCCTTTGATTGCCTTTTGTTCCATGTACTTGATGTCGTATTTAGATAGAATCATGACCCACTTGGCCATCCTTCTTGTGAGTATTGTCTTTGATAGTAGGTACTTTAGGGGATCAATCTTGGCTATGAGTTTGATTTTGTGTGCCAACATGTAGTGTCTGAATTTTTGTGAAGAAAACACTACTGCTAGATAGGATTTTTCAATGAATGAGTAGTTTAACTCATGCCCAACCATTGTGCAGCTGATGTAATAGATGGCCCTCTCTGTCCCATTTTCATCATGTTGAGCTACAAGAGCACTGAGAGTTGTTGTTGCTGACACATAGAGGATTAGTGGCTTTCTTGCGTTTGGTGGCATGAGGACCGGAGGTTTGAGCAGATATTCTTTGATTTTTTTTAAGGCTTCCTCACACTTTTCATCCCATTTATACACTGCTCCCTTATGGAGTAGGTGAGAATATGGGTTTTTCTTGTCTACTAGTTGTGCTATGAATCTGCAGATGGACTGAAGCCTGCCTTGGAGGCCTCTCAATTGTTTCAATGTTTTGGGTGCCTCCATCTCAAGGATTTCTTTTACCTTGGTGGGATCTATTTCAATACCCCTCATTGACACTATGTATCCCAGCAGCTTTCCTAACTATAAGCTGAAGACACACTTCTTTGGATTTAAATGGACCTTGTATTCCTCCAACCTATTGAAAATAGCACTCAAGGTTGCTATGAGATCTCTCCTCTTTCTAGATTTTTCTAGTATGTCATCAACGTAATCTTTGATAGTTTTGTGGATCATGTCAAGAAATATTAATGTCATGGCTCTTTGGTAGGTGGCCCTAGCATTCTTTAGGCCAAATGGCATCATGTTCTAGTAGTAGGTTCCCCATGGACAAGTGAAGGTGGTTTTTTGTTGGTCTTCTTTGGAAATCATTATTTGGTTGTACCCAAAGAAATCATCCATCAGAGAAAGCATTTCATGCCCTCTTGTCATGTCCACTATCATGTCAATGTTAGGCAATGGGAAATCATCTTTCAGACATGCTTTGTTTACGTCTATGAAATCCGTGTAGATTCGGATGCCCCCATTAGGTTTTAAAATAAGAACCAAATTTGATACCACTTGGGATAGTTGATTGGTCGTATAAATCCTGCATCAAGTAGCTTCTTCAATTCCATCTTAACTAGCAGGGCGATCTAAGGATGCATTTTTCTTATTATTGTCTGACAGGTTTTGCTTCAGGGTAGACTACTAGGTAATGGACCACAATCTCTGGATCGAGCCCGGGAATGTCGGCATAGCTCCATGGAAAATTAACTTGTCTCTCTCTTAAGAAGGCTGCTAGGAGCTCTTACTCCTATGATAGTAATCACTCAGCATAGAGTGTAATGTGTGGGGTTTCTTATGTTCCCAAGTTGACTAGGTTGCATTTTTTGGCTAGGACTGCTAATTTTTCCTGATGGAGAGCTCTAAGAGGAAGATTGAATCACCCATCCTTAGGTGCCTTAGAGAGGTTTTCACTGTTGGATTTGTCCTTTATTTTTACTATTTTTGGGTTGGAGAGTGCCATAGTGTAGTTCACTCAAGGACCTAGAGATTATTCTCAGTTTTTCACTTTTGCGACTGAGGGATTCAATCTTTTCCCCATAGTATGTATGTGTGTCCAGCTCGATGATGAATCCTACTTTATGATCCCCACATGGAATATTATCCTGTAGTCCCATGACTTCTGAGAGCACCTCATCATGTTTTAATGTGTCCAAAATTAGCAGTCCTCATTGGTCGTAATTGATGATTTGTGGGTAGACTAGGTAGATTTCATGGTTTTGACTGGTTGACTCAAATGACATAGTACTAAGCATAAGGATAGAGTAATTTTTGAAGAGCCTAGATAAATCAATTATGGAATCTTCCTCATCACTACTATTGCAGACATCGGTTATGTTGAATGTGAAATTATCTAAGGGAAAACTAGTGGATATAGGTAATTGAAGGGCGGATGTTTTTTGTTGAGGAGTTTTAACCTTCTTAACTGGGGGATTTCAGCCATGTATGGTTATACTTGGATGGGTACATCTGAGGCCAATATTTTTTAGTCGTGTCTTAGGAATAATAGGTATTAGAATCCCATTGTCATTTTGGCCAAGATTTTTGTTTATGTCATAGCCCATGGAGAGCATCATTTGTAAACCCTTACTGCTACCATCCATAGGTAGATCCGCTGCCAGTCTATTATCTTGGTATAGGATATGGGATGGGTACTCTTCTATTATCTCTTGGCCTAGATCTCCCCAACTTCAGAAGTTGGAAGAGCCTGCTATGAATGTTTGGGATGATGAAGCATCCTTTCATTGTGGTTGTCCTCATGATCTAGGAGAATGTGATAACTCTCCTACCATGAAAGCATTATTTTGGATTGTATAGTGTCCACACCCATTTTCTTGGATAATAACCTTGATGTCGGAGATGGTGGGGATGGTGGGTGTCTTTTTCATAGAAGTGGAGGTGAGATTAGTTGGGTCAATGTATGGGGTTGATGGGCCTTCATCATTCTTTGGCACTTTGGGGATTTTGTAATATTTGGCTTCTAGGCTCTTGCAGTAAGAAAATGGTTCAGGATCCCCATGTATAGTGACCTCCTGGCCTTGGTATGTGAATTTGACACACTGGTAGAAGGTTGATGCCACTACCTATATCCCATGGATCCACGAATGCCCCAAGAGAATATTGTAAGGAAAATCAAGGTCAAAGACCTAACAGGTAGTTTCCATAATCACTAGCCCTACTCTAACAGGGAGTTGGATAGTG
Source organism: Sequoia sempervirens (assembly GCA_007258455.2). NCBI lineage: Eukaryota > Viridiplantae > Streptophyta > Pinopsida > Cupressales > Cupressaceae > Sequoia > Sequoia sempervirens. Next base: position 41,108,267 of record VDFB02256132.1, read on the forward strand.
CCCTGAGACACTCTCTCTTGATCATCATATGCCCTGATTGTGATGGAATTTCCTTTTTCAATGGAATTCTCTAAGATTCTTAGATTCTTTATTAGCTTGAAGGAACAAATGAATAAACCTACACCTCCATCCACTAAGACCCTCTTGACTTTTTTCTTATTTACTAGGACCTCAAGATGGAGTGCCCAATTGTGGGATGGTTGGGTGGGAAAGTATTGATCAGAGAATCTAAGAAGATTTTGGGTAATGATATTTCTGACCATATCTTGTAATTGTTCGGTATCAAGATCCGCAAAGATGGTCGATGAGGCTAATGCTTCTTCAAGGATCTTTTTATGGGATGATGATATCTTTAGTAACTCCACGATGGAGATCGGTTCTTTTCAATTGTTCAAGGACATTATAACCATTGGGAATGGATCTTGGGTTGGAAGTTGGTGCTCTATGAGGTTGAGATGACCTTGCAATGGTGATTTTCTCGCCTCTTGTGGTGACTCCACAATCAGTGTGGGCTCCTTTGATGGTGATAACAAAGCAATACTCATCCAGGGATGCGACAACATGGTCATATACATGATTGACACTTTTGAATGTTCCCTTCCCCTTATCATTGTTATTTTTCCCTTTATTGTTATGATTGGGCATCGGATTCATGTAGATTTTGAGGTTCTGGTTTCTTGCTGGTTGCTCCACATTTATGATTTTTTCATCAATGAGGTCTTGTATTATATTTTTTAACCTCATGAAACTATTAGTGGTGTGCCCTTTTATTTTTTGAAAGTCACAGAGCTGGTTTTCGTTGTACCAAGGTGGTTTCACTTTTGGTTCCTGGAAAGTTTTCATAGGTGGGAGCCTTGATGAGGTTTTCGTTTATCAATTTCTTCATGATGACCTTGAGTGGTTCCCCAAGGGTAGTGTACTTCCACTTGGTGGGATTTTTGTTTCACGAGGGTGGTCTCCCTTGATTATTTAGGTTATTAACATGATTGTTGGTTGGTTGGTGTTGTGATACTACATTGGTTTGGGTGTTGTTCCAATCATTGTTTTGAAATTTTTGGTAGGTTTGGTTCTTTTTCCTTGGAGCACTGATCATGACCTTAGCATTGACCACACCATCGTTTGTGACATTTTTGTTCCTTTCCCATGTGCGAGGTTTCTCGTTATAGTTGTTGGATGGGCGATTGTTTTGTTGTTCTGGATATGTGGGTGTCCCTCCTTGTGAAATAAGGGCTTCCTCAATGTTAATCACCTTAGGGATCAATTGATCATATGTGGTGATCCTTTGCACCTTTAGATGGAATTCCAAGGCTCCGTCGAGATTGGAGATGATAGTGCAAACTTGTTGTTCTTCTAGCATGACCCATTTGCTTCTATTGGCCTTGGATTGGCATCTTTGTAATAAGGAAGCAAATGATTCATTCTTTCCTTGTTTAAGAGTTGATAGTTCCTCGAGACTGACATCAATACCGATATTAAATGCATATTTTTTTTATGAATGCATCCACTATCTATTGGAACTTCTTGATGTCAAGAGGAAGGTGAGAGAACCACTCCATGGCATGGCTAGCCAAACTTCTAGGAAATGGCCACATCAGATAGGTATCGTCATATGTGACTTCCATGCAATGAACTTGGAATTCCCTAATGTGATCTTCAGGGTTTCCCGTCCCAAGGTATTTATCGAATTTGGGGATCTCAAATCCCTTTGGGAATGGTTTCATTACAAGGCTTTTTTCAAATGGATAGGGACACAAGTTGTTGGGTGTCTTTATGGTTCTCCCTAATTGAAGATCAAGTACTTGTTGTGAGAGTAACTTGATTTGTGTTGCGACATCATTTTGCGGATTAGAGGGTGGGATGAAGGTGTTCTATGGTGGTTCACTTGTTGGAGGGATGAGTGGATTGATTGGTGTGTTGGTGGATGGTGATTGCACATTTTGTTGTGCCAAGTATGCTTGTACTTTTTATTGTATCAACAACGCTTGTTGTTGATCTTGTTTTTGTTACGATAATAGTGACTGTTGTTGAGCTTGACGTTGTTGTTGTACCAACAATGCTTGTTGTTGGAATGCTAGTTGGGTTGCTTCTTGCTACTCTTGGTATTGTTTTAATGCTTGTTGGTATGCTTGTTTTTGAGTTGCTTGTTTTTGTGTGAGGTATTGTGCTTGCACTTGTGCTTGTGCTTGTGCCTATGTCTGTTGAGCTTGGTACTATGCTCAAGCTTGCACTTGTGTCTATGCTTGGGCTTGTGCTTGTAGGGTAGCTTATTTTTTTGTAATAGTGCTTTGGTTTGAGCAACTTTCTATTCTCATTGAATGGCTTGAGCGGCTTGTGCTACTTGAGTGGCTTGTGCTACTTGAGCGGCTTGTTGTGTAGCAAATTGTGTTTGTGCTTGCTAAGTAGCTAGTTGTGCAGCTTGTCAGTTTTGGATTTGTTGAATTTCCTTTTGATAGGAAGCTTTGTGAGCAGCTTGTAATGCAATGCTATATTGGCTTGATACATTTGTGTTTGGTGGTGGAGGTGGTGGTGGTGTCGGATTTAGTATAGTGTTTGTTGCTGTGGTGAGAGGTATCGTCGTATTGATGATTGGGATTTGGGTGGTGGATGGTGTGATTGATACGCTTGATCCTTGAGAGACCATGTTTTGAGATACTTGGGGGATGGTTGATGATGTGATGGTGGTGGCTCGCGTTATTGGGATGGTTTCCATCTATTGTTGCGATGTCAATGGCAAGATGGAAGGATTCAGTATGATATTTTGATTAATAATCAAAGGGTTGATTTGATTTTATTAATTTCCATTTGTTAAAGGGTGAAACCCTAAACCGAGAGGTGATGTGGATATTGATGGCAAGGGGGGGAGTAGTGGAAAATTTAGTGGCATACTCCCTTGGGGGAATGATGAAGATGTAGTGTTAAAGATTCCTCCTGGTCCAAATAAGTCTCTCCTTGTGAGGTTATGGGGAGCGAAGTTTAAGGTGTTGCACGAAATGATGATGATGGGTCATTAGGATCATGGAAGGTGAGGAGGACATATGGATGTGATGGATTTTTTGGGATGGATTTCCCCAAGATGGTTTTTGCATCCAAATCTTGATTATTCACAAGGGGGTGTATTTGTAATGCATTAAGAAATGCACTCCCTTTGTTAACAATGGGTTGAGTTGGAGCAATGGATGATGTAGTTTGGGGGATGGATTGAGTGATGCTTTGGAATGGAGGTGTAGATGAGATTGGGGGCATGGATGAAATTGGAGGCATGACCCCAAAAGGTGGTTCCACAATGGTACTCACATCGAAATTGGAAGGGATTTTAGCCCCTTGTTTTGCTAATTCAAGCATGTATAGGGAGGGATTGAGTCTCATCATGATGTTGATGATTCTATAATTCTCTGGATTTTGGACCATCTGGGTGATCTCATCTTGTGTCATTCTTAAGGAATTATTAGTGATTTCCTCTACTTGACTTTCCTCTTGAGGATTTTGTGATGATGAAGGAAAGTTAGTTAGAGGATTCCTTGATCCAATGAGATTCATCTCAGAATTTGTTTGGCTTAGATCGCTTGAAGTGGATGTTTCTTTGTTGGCTTCCATGTTTCTTTTGTGTTGAGATCTAGTTTTCACCATAAAATGGGATCAATTTTCAAGAATGTGGGAGATGGATCTCTAATTATTTGGATTGATCTAACTTTATGTACAAAAGAGAAAATTCAGGATGATTTAAGGATCAAAGTATGATGGTGAAATGTGTGAAATTTGGATGATATGGATGATTAGAACTCTTGAGAAATATTGAAGGAGATGTTAAACTTTAGGATTTGGATTTGATGTTTGATTTTGATTTGGGATTAGATTTGATTTTATTTGGATTTGGATAGTGATCTCATAAACTCTAAGAGGTTAGATGTTGTCCTAGAGTAAATTTGTCCTCAAGATGCTAATTTGACTAAGTGTGAGAAGAAGGATTCATATAAACACACCTAACCAAACAAGATTATTTTTTACTGGATTTTGATTTTGGATAATGAACTCCTAAACCCCAAGATGTTAGATGTTATCAAGGGATAGACTTGTCCACAAGGTTTGATAATTTGATTAAATATGTGGAGAAGGATGTATCTACACACATTTAATAAAAAAAGATGATTTGGATTTGTTTCAAATGATTTTCCAAAGTTTAACATGGATGATTTTTTCCAAGATTTTCAAGAGTTGATGGTGAGATGATTATGGTTTGATGTTTGAAAGATGGATGAAGGTTTGATTTTGATCCTATGTATACCTAAAAAGACACTTTCTTACAAGACCTTAGTTTTGAAGAACATGCTTTACTCTAGACAAGGTGTTCAAATTCCCAAAAATGATTTGGATTTTGTTGATAAAAGAACTCATACAAATTAGGATTGTTTCTTGAAGTTCTTCTATAAAAATTAAAAAGCAGTCTTCATCTGAATTCATATAGTGTTGAGAGACACTTTTGATGATCTTTTGGACTAAGAGCTTTTAACTTTCGTTTCAAGATTTTGATCTTACGTGAAATCATTTGAGACACATATGTGGGGTTCTATTGTTCTTAGCTTTTCTTAGTGAGTTATTTTTTACCACAAACCATTCTTGATTAGGTTTTGAACTAGATGTCTAATGTCTTAACTTCTTATCATTCCACAAAGTATATCATATGGAACTTCAATGAAATCAAGGCAAAAGTTACCTATTTTTTACTTTAGTAAGAAAATCAAGATTTAAATCCAAATTTTTAGAAACCTCTAAGGATATAATCCCTAGGGCAAGTAATAACACTTAAATTTTGTCAATGGTATTTGCTTCCTAAAGGGTTTGAAATTTGATGATAAATGTTGAATGTTTGTTTTTCCCAATGTTTATGAACAAGCAAAGTGTTTTGATTTTAAGAAAAATCACAACCCTATGGATATTTGAGACAGTATTTGTTGAGTCCCCACTTGGATAAGTCCAGCTATGCTTACTTTCAGCAAATGGTTAGATGCTTGTCCACATAGGCTCCCCCTTATAGTGCACTCATTTCTTGGGTCAGCCAAGCATTAGTACCCATGAATCTCCCATGGCATACTTTCCATTTCTACTAAAAGTCGTAAAAGTGTGGGGTGGCTTTAGAACGACCATTCTTGCACCAACAAATAGATAGGGATTTTGACCTTTCTACACAAGGGTTTTAATATGGGAATTCCATTCATGGGGGACCATCCATGCGGCGAGAGACCATTATTTTCCTTCTCATTAGAATAATCCTCGTGATATTGGTCTTTGTTCCAATATCCACACTTATATCCCAAGTGGAAGTTGATTGGCTTTAGCGTGTTCCCGGTTGGGTCGTTCCCTTGGCTGAGTATTTTTTCCCACAAGGAAGGCCCTCTAAGCTAAACAAAATCAAGCAAACATATATGTAACTCGATCAATCTTTGTTGTGAACCAAAGAGAGAGAATATATGCAATATGATCCACTCACACTCACAAGATTTGTTTAATTTTTAAATTCCAAATTGAAGTGTGGGAAATTACTTACGCAACTTAATGTCACCAAAAGTCCTTTTGATTCTCAAGATCGTCGTGAGGTGTGAGAAAAGTGCATACGTCCTTTTAATGATATTACTTTGAGTAAATAATTACAAAACAAAGCACTTGTTCATTTTAAGTCCTCAAAGCAATGATTAGATTCTTTTTAGTGCACCAATATGAAATATGGAAATTATTTTGTTCAATTGTTAATCCTCAACCAAATCTAGTGATTTTTTCCTAAAGTTATTTTTAAACCCCTTTGTAGCAAAAATTAAAATGTTCATTTTAGAGCCCAAAAGAAATTTAGTAGGTCCTAAGCTCATAAAAGATAACAAATTTTTAAGAGAAATTGTGAATTCTCTAAGAGTGTTAAACAAACACTAAAGTGTTCAAAAACACTTGGTATCATGAGATAATGATGTCATTATGAGGCCTCCACTAGATTTCCTTTCTTCACCTTGAATAAGCCAACCTACCAAGAAACCAGTTAGAACTACAAAACAAAAGTCAGGAAGGCAATTAAGAACCCTTATGATCAACATTAAAAAAAGCACATGTCATAAAAAACTGAGATTTCACTTTTTCCTTTGCTCTAGCAGTGGAACCTACACAGGCGGTGTAGATTGAAGGACCCAACGGTGCTATATGGCACTGCTAATTTTGCATGCTTCGCTCTACAACAAAATAGAGAGGGTGATGGCATCAGACTTTTGATTAGCGGTGTAGTTTAGAATTTGAAAATTCTAGCGCGTGAGAATTTGAACCAATGGTGGAGTTTAGAAATTTGAATCTTGGGTGGGAAAGACAAAGCATCGTTGTTTGAAGTTTGAAGTGGTGCTATATGGTGACGCTGGTGTTGTAGCGATTCTATGTAGTGACGTTGGTTTTCTAGCGGTGCACTTCCCTGTAGACACAAAAAATAAAGAAAAAGCACAAATTTTTTTATAAAAATGTTATTTAAATGTGAGATTTGCCCTCCTAGCGCCAAAATGTAGAACCAAGATCCTAGCATCTACAAAACACAACAAACAAACACATTAGAAGATTCAAATACAAGCCAAGATAAAAGTTCCTCATAAAATCCACTAGCAATGCTCAAAATAGGAATAAAAACAAGAACACAATGAAAAAGCAAGGAGATATATCAAATCCTATTAAAAACATGCAGACTCTTGATCTTATAGGGGAGTTGGTGCCAATTTGATGTGGAAATTGGCCCTTTCCCAACTCCTCTGCAAGCTTTTGATGATTTGGTGATGATTGATCCACTTGGTGATTGCTTCAAATGAACTCCATGGAGAAAACCTGCAATAACCTAGATATGCCTTGATCAAATTGATGAAAATGCTAATGCTTCAAGATGAAATTGAGTATAGTAAGTTTGCTCAAATTTTGGATGATCAAATGAGAAAAGAAACCTCTTATTTATAGAAAGACAAGATGGATAAATGCCCAAAATGAAGCAATGTGGAACTAACTTTCAACCAATGGCCAAATGCCACTTGTCAAGATATAAATGGGCAAAGGATGTGTACATTTTGATGAATGTGCCCATAAATGCAATTAGGTGGAAATTGAAAATAGTGAAATGACATGTAAGAGGGAAAAGGAATGTCTTAAATGCCACTTGGCTCAATGCAAAAGATGGAATAAATGTCTTTTTGGAAGGACAAAGTCCACTTGAAAGGATTTCAAATTTCAAAAAATATTCCCCTATTATGCCATGTTGAGAGAAAATAGGGATTTAATAATTGAATTAATCTATTTTCATGTTCAAGTGGCAAAAGCTAGAGGATGGGACATGGATTAGGATTAAATTAATCAAGGGTTAATTAATTTAATGAGGGATTAGATGATGTGACATGTTTAACTTAGATTTTATGGTTTAAATAAATCAAAGTTGAGAGGAGAATGGTTTAGACCTAGTTAAATAAATATTTTGATTTATTTAACTAAAGGGGATGGTTGGTTAGATTAAATTAAACAAGGTTTAATTTATTTAATTTAATAGATAGACTCTAGAGATTAATTAAATAAAATTGATTTATTTAATTAAATAAAGAACTAGGGTTAATTAAACCAAATTGATTGATTTAATTAACGAGAGAGAATGACTTAATCAAATAAATTATTATTTATTTAATTAAGGGATGAAGAGTGATGATAAGTTGAGAAGGTGATTCAAGACGAAATGGTGTTAGTTAATCGGGATCAAGTGTGTAATGCTAATCAGTACATTTTACATGTCTACACTAGGTTTGCTTCTAGTTTTGCTTCAATGTTGCTTCCAGGTTTGCTTCCAGTTTTGCTTCTTGTGTTGCTTCTAGTGTTGCTTCCAGGTTTTCTTCTAGTGTTGCTTCCAGGTTTTCTTCCAATTTTTCTTCTAGTTTTACTTCTAGGTTTTCTTCCAGTTTGGCTTCCAATTTTGCTTCCTTTTTTTCTTACAGTTTTGCTTCCAATTTTGCTTCCAATTTTGCTTTCAATTTTGCTTCTAGTTTTGCTTCCAATTTTGCTTCTAGTTTTGCTTCCAATTTTGCTTCCATTTTTGCTTCCAGTTTTGCTTCCGATTTTTCTTATGGTTTTGCTTCCATTTTTATGTCTTTTGTTGCTTCTAATATGGCTTATATTATTGCATCTTTTGTTGTTTCCAAAATTGCTTCCATTATTACTTATTTGTTTGCTACCTGAATTGCTTATGTTTTTTCTTCCTAGATAATGTCAAGTTTTGCTTCCAATATTGCTTCTAGTTTGCTTCTAGTTTGGCTTCCATTGTTGCTTCCTTTTTTGCTTCTAAAAATGCTTCCTTTTTTGCATCCATTTATTAATTTAATATGTTTTATTTCAATTTAATTAGTTAAATATATCATGCCTCTTAAATAACTCATACGATTACAAAGTAAGTAAATTAAATAATATATTTTATTTCAATTTAATTAGTTAAATATATCATGCCTCTTAAATAACTCATATAATTATAAAGTAATTTAATTGTTTAACTCATATGGTTAAATAACAAGATAATTATTATAACATGATCATCATCTATAATTAAAACAAGTGAGTCAAATATCTATAATTTAACTGAATTTGACAACATACATCCTGAGTAGTAAATTAAAATCATCATACATAATAAATATCCATCCAAAAATCATCTACCACTTTCAATATATATAAATTGAAAATTCAATACTAATAATATCATTATCATATATCACTAAAACAGGTGAAATTCAAATATGCCAGTAGATCAATAACATGTCAAAATGATACATTTCCAATAGTTGACATAAGTCAAAATGATACATGTACAAATTATATAAGTAAAAATGATAAATTATGTAACTCAAAATGATACAAGTCAAGATGATACATGATATAAGTCAAAATGATACATGTCAAAATGATACAACTCAATAATATGGTACTGCAGGCCGTGAAAATGATACATATGATAGTAACCATGAAAAGAGGCATCATAACGATAAATCAACAATGATCCATGATGCAGTCTATATGATCATGAATTTCATTGGCTACTACCAGCAACTGTCTCATCATCATCACCACCATCATGGTCATCATCATGGTCATCGACCTTGGTGTCCTCTGTATTTGCATCATCATCATCCTCTGCCATGTGATATATACCAAAACCAACATATTCTAGATCTATATCATGAGGATCATCTTGATCTTCTAGAAGACCTGTGTTCTGCAAAAAAAAAAACATATAAAATATTATAACATATGAAACAAAACCATAATCATATTACATCATATCAAAGTGCACATACCATAATAAAATTTCAAAATAGTTATATGTAGTATGTCATTTCAATGATGTTAAACATGCAACAATTCTAATAAACATTAGTAAAATATGCCAACATTTGGTGGAAGAGGAAGAAAGATGAATAGAACTATAGAGGCCCACCATAATGGATTTCGGTATTCAACCATTAGAGCAGAAGAGAGAGTTGATATCATGTATCAAAACATTAAGCATGCATTCTTCTAGCTAGCAAAGAAGGAGATGATTACTTTGCTTCATTTTCATTTGCATAACCATATTATGGTGTGAACCAAGAAGACCAAGGATTTCCAATTTTTTGTGGAGGTAATAGATGTGGTCCAAAATTTAGGAGGGGAAAGAAGGCCAATGTATGATCCTAATGAAATTGAGGAAGAACAGCAAAAGAGGGATAGGAAAAATAAAATCAATGTAGAGTTTCAAGGATTTTTCAAGCGAGTAATAGAGCTATGGGAGCAACCTCATCTAAAATATTTTGAACTAGAGTTTGATATACCATTTAGAGAGCTTGGTTTTCATGGAGTTCCTTACAAAGCATATTCTTTTATTGTTCCTATAGTAAACTATTTGGTAGAGTTCATGGAATTACCTTTCTTAGTAATCACTATTAGTCATATTAAGATTGTTAACCTTGAGAGAGTAGGAATTGGGAAAAAGGCATTTGATATAGCTATTGTTTTGAAAAACTTCAAGAGAGATGTACTCCACATTGAAATCATCTCTCAATTTTCACTTGATGGCATCAAGGAATGGTTGAATTCCATGGATATAAAGTATTATGAAAGCAAAATGAACTTGAACTGGCAGCCAATTTTGAAGACTATTACTAATGATCCACATAAATTTATTGAAGATGGTGGTTGGGAATTTTTTAATATGGAAGCTAGTGATCAAAGCTAGGAAGACCATGCTAATAAATACAACTCGAATGATGGATTGTGACCTCAAGTTAAAGACAAAGAATAACATATATTTGGATGATACAATTTGATAGGTTCTTCAAATTAATTCAATTCTAAGAATGTTAAATTTGTTATCTCAGTCATATATCAACAAAAAAAGGTTCAACAACCTATCATAGAAAATTTCCATATATACCAAGAAATAATAATTACATGATAGATTAATTACAGTCAAGCAAATGAGGAATTGTTATCTTACCTAAGGATAGTCATAGACCCAAAAAGGATTGTCATAAGGTTATTGAGACGTCATAAAATCCACATGATTTGGCATAACTACACAAAAGGACAATCATCACACCTAGATCTTGATATTTAAACTCATAGAACTATCAACAACAACACAATTTTTTTGTCATCACATACATCAAAAATAAAGGATGTCACATTATGACATCCATAAACTTGATTAAGGGCAGTAAATGGATAGTCATCAGGATCAAAGGTTACTCATCAAGTCACTATGACTGCAGTTATCCTGAAGGGATATGTTGGTTTGAGCTCATTAGCAATTGTCATATAGAGGGGATGATGTAGTATTGCATGAATTGGTACTAGGATTGTCACAAACCCTGAATTACACTCTAATCTATTTTTCAATGAATTTTTCATGCATACTCTAGTGATAAATGGTTGAATTGAGTTGGGTTGCCAATGGCAACACCCAAATTGATTGAGGATAGGTTATTAGCTTTGATCTTACCTAGATAAGATGAGGGATGGAAATGAAAATGTTTTATTTCTAAGTCTAACCATTCTTGGTTTCTATTTCCAATTGTTAATTGAGAGGAATTTGATATTACTATCATAACCTTAATTAATACTTAACATAAACTATAGCAAAGAGGAGATTTTCAAACAATCAGAATGAAGATACAAAATGATTGACTTTAGAGTTGATCCTTCACATATTATATTTATATTTGTGAACTAAATATGAAACACCAATGAAACCTACATTATTCAATTTGGAGACAAACTTATACTAACGGACATATGTTAATTGAAAGTGATAAATACTTCCTACTAATATCAATATGATAAAGATACAATACATAAATGTAGACTATAATATGTTTGCTATATCCTATGGCTATAAGCATTCATGAATGACACATCTATTATATAATATAGGCTAATGTGCAAAATGTAACATTAATTGCAATGGTTGTTTGTAATAAACCATCACTACCAATATTTAAAAAAAATCCCTCTATATTATTGTGAGAACAAATCAAAATCAATTCTAGGAACAAAATATGAAACAAAGCAATTGAAAAGATAACCAAGAAAATTTGTATCCTACAAAATGGTACACAATACAATTGTTGACTATATTGAGTAATGACAATCAATTAGAAGTTACAATAAAATCCCAAATGAAAACTATATATATGCAGTTACCATTGAATTAAAAACTCTAGATAAGCTAAGAATGAGACAAAAGCATGTGCTATCTCATTTGCAATGAATACACAATCATTATGGTAGTAAAGTGTCTTGATTACATCTTGGTTACATCCTACTATGTGTGAAGGATTTTGAGGTTAAACTATTGATGATGTTGTTTCTAGGAACACACTACTTTGGCACAAAAATGCATCCTATGAAGTGGTGGGGACACCAAATTTATTTGTACATGATAGTGTCAAATTCTGGATAAGAATAGAAGTCCTATAACAATTCCATCAAGAAGTGTGGTGTTTCAGAGAAAGGTTCAATTGTGCCAATGTATCTCCCCTATAGTTGCGGTTACCAAGTATTGTTCAACCACATCAAATCCAAATCAGAGTCATTCAATTTTAGACTTAAATTGTCTCAAAACAAAGTCTACATGCTTCAATATGAGTTTAAAGAGAAAAAACTACTAATAAACTATAAATCCACCTAGAAACTTCTTTTTTTGATTATTTAACTCAACAAAATGAATAATAGTTAGGGTAGAAGGACTGTTTTGCAAAGGTCGCTTAAAAAATAGTATAATCAAAGTACAAAATATCCTGAAGAATTATTCTTTGTATGCTTCAATATGAGTTTAAAGATAGAAAACTACCAATCAACTATAAAGCCAACCATAAACTTCTTATCTTGATTATTTAACTCAGCAAAATCAATAATAATTAGGGTACAAGGACTATTTTGCAAAGGTCACTTAAAAATAGTATAATCAAAGTACAAAATATCCTAAAGAACTATTCTTTGTATTCTCAAGTATTATGAACTATTCTTTGTATGCTCAAGTATTGTTGCAAGTCATAGCTTGCTTACAAACAAAAAACTAAACCATAAATGTAAAATAGAGTTGTGCTTCAACCATCCCCATAGTACCATTTATACAAATACATTTAGAGAATGAACGAAAAAAGAATATTACATCCTAAGATCACAGTGATATTAAGAAATTATAGAAAGAAAAAAGAATATTTGAGGCTCTAGTCAAGGAATCAAATTAATTTAAGAAACCAAGCAATTTTTTTTACTTTTGTTGAAAGATAATAAGGATGATAGATTGGGAATTTCTACCATCACTAACTTTAAATTAAAAGGATAATATGAGGCTTTTTCATCTTTTAAAAAAGTCTTCTATGAGCCAAAAGGGTTGCCACCAAGAAGAGAGGTGGAGCATGAGATCCAACCCCTACATGAATCTATTTTACCAAACATTAGATTGTATTGGTAATCTCCTTTAGAAAGCAATGATATCAAGAAAAAACTTTAGGATATGCTTGAACAATGGGTTATATACCCTAATACTCCACCTTGTGGTTCATGTATTATGATGATAGAAAATAAAGATGGTTCTTGGAGGCTTTGTATTGACTACCAAGAACTAAAATCACCATTAAAAATAGATTTCCTCTTCCAAGGATAGACTAATTGTTATACCAACTCTAATGTGCAAAATATTCTACTAAGTTGGATCCTAAATTAAGTTATCATCAAGTGCACATGAAAAATAAGATACATGGAAGACTACATTTAAAACTAAGCGAGGACTTTATGAATTTTTAGTTCTTCCTTCTGATTTGTGTAATGCACCAGCTCCTTTTATGAGACTTATGAATGATTTTCTAAGGGATATCATAGATATTTGTGTTATTGTATGTCTAGATGACATCCTAATTTCCAATGCTATATCGTAAGAACATCTCATCCACATAAAACAATTCTTGCAAAAAATAAAAAAGTAACCACCATGTAACATGAAAAAGTGTGAAAAAAGAATCATCAATTTATGTAATTCACCAACTACTTTTATGACACTTACATAGATAGTTGTGTTATTGTTTATCAAGATGAGATTCTAGTTTATAGTTGCAACCAAAGGTACTTTCGTGGATAAAATATAAATCCAATGGTCTTTGCTAAACACTCAACAACCATAGATTGTGCAGTTCAAATGACCACCACAATTTTATAAGGTTTTGAGAGTGTTTTTAGAATGGAGAATAGTGTGATTGGATACATTGAACAACCCAGCAAAGGTGGGGCTTGGTTTGGTGTCAAGAAAAGGTTTATAAAAGAATGGAGCCTGTGATTTTATATCACATCCTTTGCCTTAGTAAATGAAATAAATCCTTCTCAAGTTTTCATCAAGCCTTGACATTATAAAATAAGGCAAGCAGATGGGTCAAATAAGCAATATGTGTCTGCATTAAAAAAAACAAAAAGTCTATGTGAAGATAAAGATTAAAGCTTTGGCTTAGTAAAACAAAAATTAAAAGCTCATGGGTTAATGCATTAAGTAAATATTTCTCATGTGTAAAGAAAGAATAAAATCTTGTATTGTATTAAGGCTTTGCCTTAATTAAAATCAAAAGGCTTTGCTATATTAAAAAAATAGGGCCTACATGTTAAATATGCACTGTTAGTATATAAGGATTAAGCTTGTGGTTAATAAATAAGGTTTCATATTAATAAAGCAAAAGGAACAGAGTCTGTGGGAAGTAAATGGATTTAGGAATTTTTTGTTGAAAACAAAGGAAGAAAACTTAAAAGAACTAAGAATTTCTTATTCATGTCTAATAGAAACCCCTAATAAATAAATAGGAAATACACATGTATTCTCCCAACAAATTTAATTATAGAGAATCTACCCCAGTTTGCTTAGTAATCATACTATTCTGAAATATAAAAGGCAGGGCATATTCTCCAAAGAGGATTCAATATATGAACCAAAAAAAACATTTATCTCGATCTCAAATTCAAATACAAATTTCTACAAATTAATTTTTCCACTCTACAGTAATGTCATAACTAAAAGCACATAACCAACTAAATTCTTACTAGATCCATATTCATACCCATCTGTGGAGACTTCTTCCAAAGATCATATTGATACGGAATATACTTCAAGATTCATAACATAGTTTACCTATTAATGTTGAGAACTTAAAATAATTTTGTTGAAACAAGGAATGACAAAAGCGTTTGATAAAAATATAGGGACGTGATTTTCTCTTAATGCATTGATCTATATGAAGACTCTAAAGATTAATCGAGTATCAAAAGGAGTGGTGAAAATTAGTGAAGGTAGAGAGAGAATTACCGATTGGAACTGAAAGGTGGGTTCCACATAAAGGTGTATGTTTGCAGAGAAAAAGAGGAAAGGGTGATGATTAAGTACATGGGTAAACACTGCGTAGACTATTCTTCTATTGTTGAAGTTAGGGAAAACCATACAATTTGAATATTCTTCTCTTATAATTGGTGATGATTAATGTGTTCCAGCACAACTGAATCACTTAACACAGGTTTATTTATTCCCCTCCATTTGATAGGTGTAGGAATTGTCCTTCTACTATTGAAGTGGCTCCAACTTGATAACCTTATACTTAATGCATGATTTGGGTCATAGAACCATTAATCTTTTATAACGTCCAACTATAATTCTTTTAGTTTTTGGTCAAGAACCCCTAAATCTCTTATTTTCTTCAAGACTATGTATTTGTATGGTTGAGGAAGAGACTAATAAGCTTCTCTCCCCCTTCCATTCTCATAACCTGTTTCAAGCATGTTTCGTTGTCTTAAATATTCAATGGCAAGGACTTTGGGTGTAACATATTTAGGGAGCTTGTATAATGTTCCCATGAATCCATATACTATAATGGTTGTGCTATCTTGGGTAAAGAACCAATCACCTTTCTTAGTATTCTTGAAAAGTATTTGAGACTCTAGAAGTCTTAAGAGATATTCCCATGTAAGCAAGGTGATTTTTTTCTACAAAAATTGTTCAATGAACATGTAATAATAGGATGCCTTGTGAGGGTATGGAATCCACACAATTATTGGATCATAACATTCTAGTGTGTGACACATTTTAGGTTTTAGGTGTAGATACAGGTGGTAATATTGATGTAAAATCATATATATTAAGAGGGATCGGTATCTAAATTTTTTTATTGGAAAAAAATCTGCCAACTATGAATGCATATTCTCTTCTAGTAATGGGGTGAATTCAAATCTCAAAGGGTTTTCATTTTGTATTCTCTACAACATTTTTAGCACTGCCAAATGTTGAGGCCCTGCTATTAAGTCATTATCATGTCCTAGAAACCATGATACCATACTACAAACATGCATACCAACCTCCCTGTTGAATTGTGCTAACTCCATTTGATTTTTTTCAAGTTGTCTACTAGGCCTATTAACATCTAGGTTTTGCATGAATACAACATGGTCCCTAATTTGATCCCAATATTGGCATAACTAGTTCCAAGGGAAATTCCTAGCATTTTCCTTATATTCCATGTAGATATCATAGAAAAAATCATTAGTCCCCCATTTTCCTCTTATTTTTCTTGTTGAGGGTTCATGCTACATAGCACATGTGACAACAATCTCATAACGTAGGTGAACAATGAGAACTAAGTTCCTAGGAAGAGAGGAGGTCCAAATTATATCAACACATTTATTTGTGACTTGTGCACCTTAAATCATCAAATTTCTTGTCTCTTCAGTGAAATTTTGCGTCCTTTCATTGACTAGGGTTGGTTTTGGAGAGCATGGAATCACAAACTAAGTTTACATCATCTTGTATCATATCACTTATAGTATGCAAAAAGACACTAGGAGAATATTTTGTTACCAGGTGATCAGGATGCATCATCGTGAATGAAGAGTATGGTTGATTCAATGCCTAAACATCCAAATTTCTACTAGTTGATGGTAGCTCTATTAGACCATTACCCCTTATAACTTTTCTTGACATTCCCTAAGTTCTTGTTGTCATTCCACCAATTGTGGTCACTTGTGTGATTAAAATCCCCATCACCTTTGAAAACCATCTACAAAGGGCTAATTTTTTACATTGGTACTTGAAAATGCATTTTGTAGGCACGTTAAGTTAAACCATATAAGTTTGATTTTGAACCAATAGTTTAGATCATGTTGGAGTGATGCACTATGAATTAACAACTTAGAAGAAGCCACACATACACAAGAAGTTTGGAGGATATATGTTGAATAGTCAAGGGAGGATACCAAGACATTAGGTCCCACCAAGGGTAATGTGTCACATACCGATTGGGCCACACATTCCTAGGAACCACGATGTTCTTCAAACAAGTGCCACATGAAACTTGTCAATAGGCCACTATAAGAAGCATATTGCCATATAGGTAGAAGATTGGGTCTTCCATTACATTTGGTGACAGGTGGAAAACCATCATACAAATTTAAGTGTACATGAGATAGAGAACTAAAGATAGTGCCAACATAGGCTCTAGTTTGGGATGAGGATAGTTTGTTGACACTACAAGAATCGATGAACTCTAGGTGGTAGATCAAAAAATAAAAGGAGTGGGGAATGACCATAGTAAAACAAAAAAATGCATATGAAAGTATACACATGAATAAAACATAGATATACAATTACAAAATAAAGAAGGGAAATTTGCATGCAACATAGACATATAGCAAAGAGAAACTGCATAAATTGTGCCATTATAGAAAATAAATGCAATACAAGGCTTACATACCAACTCATGTCCCGTGACCACAAGGAAAATTGATCCATAAAATTCCCTCTGTCAAAGAAAAAAAATTCAAATGAATTGCACATGAATAGACTAGTAATTTGATCCAAGAGTAGCTATAAAATAGGGTAGATCATATGATCCTACAATAACACATGAGAATAACTATAACTATAAAACCATGGGCAATGTGAACAATATGCCTGCTCCACCTTACTATTAGATTTGTCTTGAGCACATATGGCAAAACCATGTACATATCGATTAGCTAAATCGACAAACAAATAAAGGCTCATAGAAAGACAAAAATCTTTTAATCTCATGTCCACAATGTCATATTGAACACCTACATCTCCATATGAGTCGATACCAAAAACAAAGGCCTAAAACTCATATGGAAAAGAAGGAAAATCCTACTCCAAATACTAGTTCAAAACATTTGCACAATAATATAGAACATGTGGTGAATCAAAAGAAGAACAAAGTTCTTATACTTGCCCCTCAATTGAAAAATCTTCATTACCCTCTATTGAGTGATAACCAATGCTACAAATAAGAACACTAAAATTATTTCTCTTCCTCACTTTCTTGTAAAGCTTCACTCAATTCTTAATCAGAGAAAACATTCTCAAGTGCAAGGAATTCCTCACATGAATCAAAATTGGATCTCTTATAATGACTAACATTCTCAAACTACAACATGCTCATACCAAGCTCAATAAAATATTGAGGGATAACCTTATCATCCTCATGAATGAAAACATCATCACAAATTTTGGAAACACATCCTTGGTTCAAATTGACATCTAGCTCATTAACAAAGAGATTAGAAACTTTAGGTATACCAAGAAGAAAGTCAAGATCATGTATCTAAATTTTGACTCTTACATCCATGCTTTCCTTAGTGAGACTACCCTTAAGATTACACTTGTGGTAGCTGAAAACTCACATTTACATGACCAACAATTAAAAAAATTATGCCTATATCATGATTAACACTAAGATCTACAAGTTTTTTCCCCATGGAGTGTACATTTGCAACACTACACAAGCACAAAAGTCTTCAATTACATCTTCAAGATGGTCATCCCAATAATCTAGTTCATCATACAAGGAAATTGGGTCAAGAGGAGGATTTAGACAATTAACTTCTAGGAACACTAAATGGTACCCTTCCATTAGCCTCAAGGGTTCAGTAAAAAACATAATGGCCCTAGTTAGTAGGTTGTATGGGGAGAAAGATACTTCTCATTTTCAAGAATCCTAAGTCTCATTGCTACATATGTTTCTTAAAGAAGGGTCAATTTTAAACTAGGTAGTTGTTTTTTCACTCACTTTGTGCAATGAAAAAGAAGATACATGGAAGACTACATTTAAAAATAAGCAAGGATTTTATGAATTGCCAGTTCTTCCTTCTAATTTGTGTAATGCACCAGCTCCTTTTATGAGACTTATGAATGATTTTCTAAGGGATATAATAGATAGTTGTGTGATTGTATATCTAGATGAAATCCTAATTTCCAATGCTATATGGGAAGAACATCTCATCCACATAAAACAAATCTTGCAAAAATTAAAAAAGCAACCACCATGTAATATGAAAAAATGTGAAAAAAGAATCATCAATTTTTGTAATTCACTGACTACTTTTATGAAACTTACATAGATATTTGTGTCATTGTTTATCAATATGAGATTCTAGTTTTTAGTGCTACATGGAAAGAACATCTCAACCACTTAGAATAGGTTTTGCAAAAAATAAAATAAAAGTGACTACTTTGTAATATGAAGAAATGTGAATTTGGAGCATAATTCTTCATTTATCTAGGACATGTGGTAGGAGGGGAACTAAAAAAATATCTCTCAAAAGTTGAAGCAATTTGAATTAGCCTACACAAAAGAGTGTTATTGAAACTAGAAGTAGAATTTTCTTAGGGCTACATACTACAAAAGGAAATTTGTTCCTTCAATTTCTTCTATAGCCTCATATTTACATCAATTACATCAAACAAATTGATTTTCATTGGGGTAAAGAGCATGATGAATCTTTTGAAAAACTAAAGTATAAAATAAGTCATGCTATTGTGCTTGCTCTTCTTGATTTTAAAAATAATTTTGAGGTGAAGATTGATTATAGTGAATATGTGATGGGTGTTGTCTTGATTCAAAGATGAAAATCTATTTGTTACAATTCAAAGGTTTCTACTTCAGTAGTTATAGGATATCTAGTGTATGATAAAGAATTGTGCATAGTAGTTCATGCCATTAAAAAATGGAGACATAACTTATTTGGTAAAGGAGTTCTAGTGCACACTAATCATCAACCTCTACAATATTTACAAGCACCAAATAAATGACAACAAAGCACTACAAATGGATGGGATTCTTGCAACAATTTCATTTGATGATCAAATATAAAAAAGAAAGTAATAACATGAATTTCCAAACCAATTTCACCTATGGCTATGGCAACACAAATAGAGCCTTTTACAAAAAGGGCATATGTTGAAGAATATGTAAATGATGAAGAGTTTGGGAAAATTTTCAAAGAGCTTGAAATTGAAGAAGTTGTAAAAATTATGATGAAGACTTTTATCTCAAAGAGGGTTTAATTTACAAGGAAATAAAACCATGTATACAAAGGCACAAACACTTCTTCTAATGAGGGAGGCACATACCTCAAAAATTTCAGGTCACCATAATGTTGATAAAATTGTGGCTTATTTGTAAAGGTATGTGTTTTATGTTTTGGCCCAAAATGTAGCAAGAAATAGCAAGGTTTGTTAAAAGTTACAAATTGTGTTGCACTAACAAATATAAGACAAGAAAGGAAAGAATCTATTTTCCTCTACCAATCCCAAAAATTCCATGGGAAAGTTTCTCTATGGAATTCGTAGGAGGGTTGCCTATGAGTAAACATGGAAATGATTGTTTACCTATGCTAGTTGATAGATTTCATAAATTATGTACACCAACCCCTTGCTAAAAGAATATTATAGGTAAAGAAGTTGTTGAAATGCTCTTTTATAATGTATGGGTGCATTTTTAGCTTTCAAGGTCCTTTGTTTCAAATAGAGATAGTTTGTTGGAAATTTGGTCCACTTTGTTTTATAAAGTAAAATGGATGCAAAGCTCAATAAGCGTATTTCTTTTCACCCATAAACATATGGCCAAACAAACATGGTCAACAAGACCTTGATGTAACTCATAAAAGGATACAACAATAAGTGTCCTAATACTTGGGATGAGTCATTTCCTTCTATCACTCTTATAACAGGGCAATTCCTTCTTCCATGAATTAGTCATCTTTTGAGACATGCTTGGGTTATTAGCCATCAAGTCCACTTGATGTAACTTTTGATCAAAAAAAAATAGCAAGTAGAAAAAGATATGGAGATTTCTAAATTTTAAAAAATTATTTAGAGCATTAGGAAAATCCAACTCAAGGTAAAAGAATAATTGGAAAGAACTCAAATTTTGTATAGACAATGACCTGATCAGCATAGAAAGGAGCACAAAAACTAAAGGTAAGAGACAATGTTTGGTTCTCCTTGTGTAAAGAAAGACTATAGGGACAAGAAAAGAAAATTAAGCCACTAAGGTGTGGAACTGTCACTATTTTGGAGGCCTAGCTAAAAATGCGTTCAAACTTTATCTACTCCCCTTCATGAAGATGCACTTGGTAGTAAATTGTGAATACTTGCAACTTTATGAGCCCTATATATTGAATAAAGAAGAGCATGTGCTACCCTCCCTAGAAGATTTAGGTGTGGAAGGAAGAGCCATACTCATAGAGGATGTATTTTTGGAAAAGAAAACAATGGGAGCCAAGAATAGAGTCCAAGAATCATAGAAAATAGGACTCAAATATCAAAATATCAACCAATCAAAATGGTATTCCAAAGAAAGAGTGGAAAAACTATTCCCCCACATAGTATCTCATTAAGCTTTTGTGGGAACAAAAGCCTCCTAAGAAATCAAGGATCAGGTACCCAATAAAGGGTAGCTAATCCCAACAACTTCACACATCACCACCACAACCACACAATCAATTTAGACATACAAGGATTTATACCTAGTTCAAATACATATTATGGACTCAATAACAGCAATCACTATTTTTGTTAGTCAGCATTAAGCATACAACACCTAGAATTGTGTCTCAGAATCTCAATTGATTCCAAATTAAAATTTCACGGATGGCTCCTGTGGGCTCTCAATTTTCTCCTCTGGAGAGCTTAGATTATGAGTAAGGATTAAGATACCATGATCTTCTAAATCATTTTTACCCAATTGTTTTGCAGTTGTCATTAAGCATGCTTTTTTGTTCAAAAGATTGTGTTTAGGACTGGCTATTTAATTTTAAAATTTAGTCTTTAGGCTCTATTTCATTCATTTGGTTAAAGATTTGTATGTACAAGTTAATGATTGTACCTAATAGATATATTAAGAGGAAATATGTTTCAAATCTTACTCTAATATTGATTTATCTATTTCATTTCCATTTAGGATGTGGATTTATAAGGCAGATTTTATATTGGTTTTGATTATTGTTTGCATTATGACTATGATTGCAGAGTGATAGAAAATGATCTTTTCAAGTAGGACTGGAGATCAAGGACAAAGGTTGAAATATTTCACTATATAGTCCTCAAATGGACACTAGCCTTTTTGATTGGTTTATCTGTTGGGCTCATTGTAGCATTTATCAATCTAGTAGTAGAGAACATTGCAAGGTTCAAGCTGCTTGGTGCTTCTAAGTTGGTGTTGGAAAAAAGGTAAACAAATTCATATAAAAAAGTCCATTGAAGTTCTTAGGTCTCATTAGTCTTAATAGAATGGTAAAAATAATTTTCATGTTGATTGGTTGTGGGACAGGAAAATTTAATGTAGCATTGCATAACTTGACAAGGGAATGCAAATGTTTTGAAGTGCAAGTATCTGCTTGCATTTGCAATGCTTATAGGTGTGAATCTAGTAATGGATTTATGTGTAGCATTGCTTACTACTTATATTTCCCCAACAACAGCAAGGGATGGTGTGCCAGAGATTAAGGCATATCTCAATGGTGTGGATCTCCCAAGATTCTTGGGTCCTAGTACACTTTTTGTTAAGGTAATTTAGATGGTTAATTTTGAAATGGAAATGATGCTTGAATTGTGTCTACTAGCTATAAATTTGTAAAGTACAATATAGTCCATCACAAATAGAAAGGTCTAATGGAGTTGTCCATAAATCTATATATGTTCCTTTTTGTCTTTAAAATTGAGCATAGGTTAGAAAGCCACATCATTGGTATAGATTTTAATAGTGGAATGAATGGAACCACTAGGGTGGGGGATTTTTGAACATTGGCTAGGTTGATCTTTTGATTGAACTCAAGATGCTAAATGAAACTATCAGATAATAAAATTTTGAATTACAATTATTATGTCTTCATGTACATGAATGGTGGCTTTCTCATTTTTGTTTAAATTGTTTTATGATCTACCAACGCTCCTTTGGATAATTGAGTGGGATCTAGGGCCAATAGAGAAACACTTTAGAACTCATCCTATTCATCAATAAACATCACAACAAAAGAAATTCAAATTGACATATTAACACAACAATATCCAACTAAGTTATTGAAAGTCAACTATTGATACCTCATTCTCCATCCAGATTACAAAATCAGTCCACTTTTTGCTTTCTAACATTTCCTTTTCAAATTGCTTTGGATGTCAGCCATATTTCTCCTGTCAAAACATTACACATGGACTAGTTAAACTAATTAATATTCAATCATTTACTTTTTCCTAGGAAATTAAAAAAATATCATTTAACATAATATACTTACAAATGTATAGATCAAGGCCTATAAACCTTTCTGGCCACTATGATGCATGGCACAAAGTTTTTCAAGCCTAGCCTTGGAGGCCTTGTCCTGAAACATATACTGATTCAATTTAACTGTACAAATAAAATTTAAAAATCGTTTAAGAAATTTGATATAATCTTATGAGCAAATTCAAATACCTGCATACTCTCCTCACCGAACTTCCTTTGTGCATTAGACTTCTCATATGCTTTTACAAGCTCTTTCCATACTTCCACACTTACATTAATTGGCCTTTTTTTGAGCCTTATCTCGGGAGGGAGTTTTTTTATCTTCTTTGTTTGGTTGAACCAAAATATCTTGCAGTTTTGAGACATTCATAGATTTATCTTCTTTATAGACCAACCTATGCCAAATTTAGTCTACATGTCATGGATAACTCCTTTTTGTAGGTGCATGGGTATCTTTGAGAATGGAAAATGTAGATGTTCTTTAAACCATTGAACCCATGATTCCTTCAACCTATTCACAAATGTTTTTCCAGCATCTTCCATTCAAACTTTCCCTAAAACCACATCGTATTCTATCTTGGTATCATAGCTACCAATGCAAGATGCAAAACATGGCGTGGTGGAAGAATTCTACGTCTCAGGAGTGGTTGGGAAATTGGAAGTCTCTACTCCCTATTTCACATTCTTATAGTTTATTGTTATTTATTTCCTCCTAGATCTTTTGCTTGATCCAGGACTGGTTGGGGAATCAATTAATTCCCTTTGACATGGTTGATTTGGTTGCAATGTTTCAAGGGCTTTACTAGATCATTTTTCTATGTATCTGGAAAGCATTGTCAAATCCACACCATCCAATTTTTTCACTACTTCTACCCCCAATATGGAAGCCAATGCATCTTTATCTTTGTCAGTCTCATGTCCCTATATATATATATATTAAATTTCTTCTTTTAAATTTAGAAATAAAAAACTAAAAACTAAAAATAAAAGAAACAATGGAAACATTTACAAATCTATAAATTTAAATGAATTAACTCATTGTGGCCAGAGTATGCTCCCTTTGCTCCCTTCCCTCTATTGCTTGACATTTTGAGGTGACCTAGGGAAAATTATTTTCATCCAATCTATGGAGGAAAACAAAGTACACACTGCCAAGTATGAAAAAATTCCCTATGAATTAATGTGAAGGAAATCAAATCCATTGATAATGAGGCTTTACATAGTTCAATGATGCCCTAATTTATATCAAATCTAATCAAAATCAACAGGACACATAAATTTATCATTCAAAACAAAAACCCTAACTCACTCGTGATTCCCTAACTTATATCACAATTCGAATATACATAGTGAGTTCAATAATGACCATGTTAAAAGCCCTACTTGGTACCAAATCATAAGTAGCAAACCATTCAAAACCCACACACAAAGGAAATGGAACAAGCTCGAATTCATAATTTCAATACAAAACACAAGATGCACCTTGAATCACCATTCAAAAAATAAATCTATTGAAACTTTCATTACACATGATAGTGAAATGGCAAGGAATTCATACCTTGATTTGGGAAATCGAGAGTGAAGCACAAATGGATTTGAAGAATAAAAAATTTCATATCCTCATTGAGGTGATTTTTCAATGGTGGTTAATTCCCTATCAAGGAAGGCTTCTAAAAACTAGCATTTGAATTATTTGTTGGGACATATATTGTCTCTTCTTCATAATTTTTCTTCCTTTGAAATTATGAATTGTTATGGGGAAGCTAACATCTTGGTGGATGCACTTGCTAATAGGAAATTGATTAGGGTTGATGGTTTATGTTATTGGGTTGAGGGTATAGGGTTAAGGGTAGAGGGTAGAAGGCTTAAGGGTTTAGGGTTTAGGGTTTAGGGTTTAGGGTTTAAGGGTTTAGGGTTGATGGTTAAGGATTGAGGGTATATGGTTGAAGGATTAGGGTTGAGGGTCCAATGTATAAGGTAGAGGGTTTAGGGGTTGATGATTTAGGGTTTAGGGTTTAAGGTTGAGGGTTGAGGGTTGAGGGATCTTTTGATGTAAGTGAAATGTAGGGAAGCAATTGAAGGCTAGTGAATATTGGGGAAGGATTTTTTGTTCTAACACTCCTAGTCCATTAACCCTTAATCCCTGCTAGATCAAAATAATTAGACACTAAATTAGGCACTAAAGCAGGCTCTAAGTAGGCACTAAATGAGGCATTAAATTAGGCACTAACACTGATGAAAAACTCAACGCAAAACCCAGCTCTAAACTCAATGCTAAACTTAGCATTAAACTCAGTGATAAACTCAACACTAATTTGTGCCTAATTTAGCACCTAGTTGTTCTAATCAGTGTAATAAATGCCAAAAATAGTGCCATCCCAATAAATAGCACTGACTTTTTCAAAAAATTGGAGAAATACATTAAAACAGTGGGTGGAAGCAAAAAAATGGAGCAAAAAAG
Organism: Sequoia sempervirens; assembly: GCA_007258455.2. Classification (NCBI taxonomy): domain Eukaryota; kingdom Viridiplantae; phylum Streptophyta; class Pinopsida; order Cupressales; family Cupressaceae; genus Sequoia; species Sequoia sempervirens. The sequence continues at coordinate 41,133,845 of VDFB02256132.1, forward strand.
GGAGTTAATCACAAGGATTTATTGTAGTGTGCAATTGCATATAATACAATAGAGAGTCGACATTTATTGCAAAGGTAGTCTTTATTGATAATCATAAGTGTATAGTGTTCCTCACAAGCCAAGGAACTGACTATTTTAATGCATATAAAGAAAAAAATATACATTTACAGATAAAAGGAAATGCATATGTAAAGAAGGGGGACCCGTCATTGCCTGAATGATGAATCTCGATTGAGTTGCCTTGCATCAACTTTAGTCCTCCTACTCATCTAGCCTCTAGTTGTTGCTTGCCCCCTATTGCTCTAGTTTTCCTGCATTTGTGAGAAAGAGTTGGTTAGAGCAATGAAGGATCACCAATCAGTACATAGGAAAACATCCATAAACATATAGCTTGATCCTTATAAACATTAAAATATCTTGCATACCATAGATTTCTAGGAAAACAAGAGAGTTATCAAACACATCTATTATGTGATCTATTTTATCTAACAACGTTTGCTCATTGTGCAGGCATAGGTTAAATCTTTGTTACTATTTTTGTTTCATTTGGTCACAGTATGTGGAGTAAAATGTGGCTCCCACAAGGGTTGAGCCCAGTTTGTTTCCCTCTTATGCTTTAAGAGGGGTAGGAATGTAAGAAAAATTGAGAAACTTGATCAAATTGATGATAAACCTATTCTTGATGCATTAAATAAATATGGAATCATACCATTTGATCAAATTTCATTATCAAACTAAAAAGATGCAACAAAAACTATGTGAATTATCAAGAAAGATTACTCTTCATCTTTTCACAATGAACTAAACTGTAGGTTTCCATCATGTTGATCAAAGGGGTAGTCATTTCTTCTTGGAAATATTACTCTATTGGATATGTATTTCAATCTTCTTAATGAACCCATTTTACCTGGGTTTGCAAGACTTCAAAATTAACACATTACTCAAGTGAGCAAGTTTTGTTGATAAAGTATGACAGTATTTTTGAATGCATGGTGAGGTAGAGGCATAATGGCAGTGCTAAGGAATATACATGGGACAGTCAAATTTTGGAGCTAAGTTGAAGTGAAGTCCACATAAATTTTAAAGAAGGGATAGCCACAACTCAAGGAAGAGAAGGGGTTTCACATTTTTTAAGGACAACAAGCATTCAAGGAGGAAAAAAATTTGTCTCTTCCCAAGAAATAGATGATTTATGTGATAATGGTGAAAATACACAATATAATTGGCACATGGAACCCAATAAACCAAAGTTGGGACAGATGCATCAAGTTCAATTATAGAGAGGCACAATGGCAGTGCTAAAAAAACATACATGACAGTTAAAAGAAGGCAGTTCACTATGATGAAGATAGTAGAAAATGTTGATGTTTATGTTGTTTGTAACAAACCAACATGAAGATTTCATCATAGAAATATTCATTAAGGCACCTAAAAAATAGTGTTGCATATTGAGTACAACAAAGAGTGCATTGTTTGCAAGAATGTTGAGGTGAATACTTTTCAAGCATTCACCACAAAGTAACAAGGGTGGAACAGCCATTTCATAGAAAATCAAGCATATTTATGACAAACTATAAGCTTCTCTCAATAAGAGGTGATAGTCCTAAATTACATGATGAGAAAGTATGTAGTCCTCAAGATCTTGCACAACAATGTATTCATTGTGCCTTTTTTGTTCACATGGTATATAACATTCAATAGTCTTTTGATAGGGAAACGCAGTGAACATCCTAACAGTGAAAAGATCAAAGCATGAGGTGAATTGGAGGACAGTCTTGATACAATGCATAATGACAGGTACTTAGTCACAGTCTAGAGCAGTAGGGAAGACGGTCATAAAGATCATATGGCATTGCTAGGTAGTGAAGATTCTATAGCATTGAGAGTGTGTCCCTTAACTTTTGTGTTGTCATAACAATGGAAGAAAGTTCCTCCTTTATAGAGGAGCAATAGTGGCAATTGGGGACATGATAGTCACTTCAAACCTGAAAAAACTTGGACTTTAATAATGAAAGGAGAACACCTAGGATGATAGGGTTTGAAGGTTGCTTTTTTGGATAGTGGAGCCAAGGCCAGCTATAAATGTATCATGTGGATACCCATGTTCTCTATATGCTTCAGGGTGATCAATTTTCATATCTAAAGAAAAATGATGTTTCCAAGCAATACAAGATAGGGGTAGCATTTTTTATCTACATGTCATACTTTTCATGAGCTACAGAAATAGAGCAATGAATGGCCAAGAAAATATGAAACTCGGAATGCAAAAGGTGGCCATGAAACTCAGTCATATAGGAGAAGCTTCCTACTATTCAGAGGAGCCAAGTGGGGAGGTAGTAAATGACAAGATTTAAAATCACCATGGAACAAGTGAAATGGAGTTGCAGTGCATACATTAAAGAAGGTGAAGCTTTGTTGTTTTCTTTAGAAAATAAGTAATATTACCACCATTCTTATTTTATTATGAAGCCAAATATGCACTTCATTAAAATAAAACAAACAACTACCATGATGATGCTAGTGTTTCGAGCTAAATGATTCTGTAGCTTTACGGTAAGGCAGAACCTAAGTTTTTGTTTTCTCCATGAAATAGAAGGTCATGGTCGAGGGTTTTTAAAACCCATCTTTATAAAAACACAAGAAATGTATAGAAATGCATAGAATCAATAGGAAAAATGAGGAGAACCAAGTATGGAGACATGGCCACAAATGCAAGAAAGGCCTCATAAATGAAAGGATCATAAACCTAACACACAGAAACTTGCATTTGAAATAAAGAGAAACATGAATTTGTATCATTTTGCATTCAAATGAGCTTGAATCGAGCTTCTTCTCGTAGATATTTAAGAGGGAAATGCAAGACTCATTGCAAAGAACTTACCTAGTTTGTTGTTCAAAAAGTGTGCTCCAAAAACCCATGGGTATGGCTTCCAAAAAACTCAAGCCAAGCTCTCCAATGGCAGCCAAAGGTGATGAAGAAGTATCAACAAGTGAGAGCAATAAAACACATCAAAAAATACAATCATGATTGGAGCTTAAAAGCTTGATAATGCATCAAAAATGAAGGTAGATTCCCAAGGAGGACTTACTTTATTTTCTCATGTGATATTTCTCAGGAAAATTGCCTAGAAAAAGCAAAAAACGGTGGAGGATCGAGCTCAAAAGACAAAATGGTTAAGGATTAGGGTATAGGTTTGAGGGTGTTGTTACCTAATTTTGCTACTAGCTCAATTAGGTAGAGTTGTTATGCTTTACAAGTGAAAATAACATACATTTTACTCTACCATATCATATTCATGTGCATAAAGAAGTATCATAAGTCTACATTACTACAATTACATCATACAAATGCATATAACATAGAAGAGAATGTACAATCTTTTCAAAGAATGTAGTCTTTATTGATAATATGAATGTATGGTTGTCCCACACAAGTCGTGGGACTAAATATCCAAATGAAAATAAGTAAAAAACTATAAATTTACGAATACAATGAAGAAAAATGCATATGTAAAGAAGGGGGCCCATCATTTCTTGAATGACAAATCCCGATTGAGTTGCCTTGCATCAACTTCAGCTCTCCTACTTATCCAGCCTCTAGATTTTGCTTTCCCCCTATTGCTCTAATATGTTTTGCATGTGTGAGAGAGAGTTGGTTAGAGCAATGAAGGATCACCAATCAGTACGTAGGCAAACATCTATAAACATATATCCTTATCCTTAAAAACATCCGAATAGCTTGCATACCACAGATTTCCAGGAAAACAAAAGAGTTATCAAACACATCTATCATATGCCATGTTTTATATAACATGTTTTCTCATTGTGTAGGTACAGGTTGAATATCAATGCAAGTTTTATTTGTTAAACATTACATCATGTGGGGTAAAATGGGCTCCCACAAGGGTTAATCCCATCATGTTTCCCTTTGTTCATTGAAAGGGGTAGGAGTGTAAATCATCATGTCCTATCAACTTTGAGTGAATTCTCATCACCTATGGTGGTGAATTGGTTGACATCACAATCATAAATGAAAAATATTCACTCAACAGATTCACAATAAGAGAAAATTCAAATGCATTCATGATAGTTATAGGAAATTATGAGGTCAACATGAAAGTAATAGTCACAAGGAATAGTATATGGAGACATGTCTAATTAGCATGACTCCAGTAAGCACAATTAGGAATGGTTTTTGATAGTTTTCATGCACAACACTAAAGAAAATAGTGCCTTCAAACATATTCCCAACAGCCAAACAAAGAGAATGATAGAGATTTCATCTAAGGGTAGATTCTTTTCATGAAAGGCAACAATCCTTTTCAAAGATCATCATAGTAGGGAGAAAAATCTTAGTAATACAAGATGACAAAGGACTGTGGCTTGAAAAGTATCATGAAAAAGAAGCTTTAGAAGATAGTCACATATTTGGTGATAAAGAACCCTCAAATGAGAATGGAAAGTGAGTATAAAGAAAAACATTAAAAGAAAGCATGAACCTTAATAGTAGCAAGGACATTCAAGTTTTCCCGGGTATGATAGATAATTTGTGAGAAGAGTGAGAAAACAATCCACTATCAATTCAGAAAAGTGAACAAAAGACATCAATCAAAATCATGCTTAAGCCTTATATGACAGTGAGGAGAGAACATCGGTTGATATGGCAGTCATGATTAAGGGGCAGTCTTACATGAGTAGCTCGATCACTTGTTTCAAGAGGGAAAGAGCTAGATAACATAGCATTTATAACATTCTAAGAGTCATGAGCAAGGTGCAACTATCAGACACAATAGTATCTACTAGGAGAGTACAATATCATTGAGGAAAGACAATTCAAGCACCAAAGTATAGTAGCGGAGATATATTTTTTCATACAATGACAAAAAGGTAGTAGCACATTCATGATGAATAGTCTAAAGACAATCATGAGGCATTTTGATAGTAATTATAATGTAATAAGTCATAGGATAGTTCTATCAAATGGATTAAATGCAAGAAATAGTCATCATGCTAGCAGAGGTGACAATGAACATTAGAGTTATAGTAAGTACAAGGATAGTCATAATGCCAAAGGACATGGTATTATTTGTCTCTTCAATATGAATTATGATAGCTCGATGGTTAAGATAAATGTGTAATCATAAAGGTCATGAAGTTGTAGTATTTTTTGAAGCACAAAATATATGACAGTTGTATTCTTAGCTTTGGCAATGTCATTCAAACATGTGATATAGATAAGTATGAAAAGATACCAGCATGGAAGCCTATGGAATATATAGTCCTTGATCTCTTTTCAAATGTTATTTTATATTCATATATTAAGATATGAAACTTTTTTGTTTTCCTATAGAGCATATGGAATATACATAACAATGCAAATGGAATTAGGGTTTCAAGACAATTCTTGATATCTTACTGCTAGAAACAAAACCTTGGTACCTGCAGCAATACATGACTTTGTGGCCATGAGAAATGAAGACTCAGAGTATTCATGGAAATATTGGAGCTTGGGTGGCCCTTGGACTTGCAATCCAATGAAAAGGGTAGTGTTCATAAAGGAATGCAAAAGATGCGTGGAGTTTTGAATTATACCTACACTGTGCAATGGCATTGAATCTTTTTGCAAACCATTTTTTCTTTCACAGAGCATCATCTTCTTGTGGAACAGTTAACTGAGAAGGCTCTTATTTCAACTTCCCACCCTCTCATGAATCTCATTCATATTAAAATATTGCATGATCTTTTCATTGCAAAGGCGATTATGACATTGTTGCTCACTACTAAATGGCATCAAGGAGAACAAGAAAGTAGAGTCAACTCCTGCAAAATGCAGAAAACATTAAGGAAATGTGGAGGCCACTGCCATGGGAGAGATGCAAATGAGAATGCACAGAAAAACACAACGAGATTCATCATTTATTTTGCATATGAGCTCGAAATGAGAGAAGTATAGAAAACCATTGTTTTATTTCCTCTTCCATAGAAAAACTCACTTGCACAGAGAATCAAAATATATACTCAGTATTTTCAATCACTGATAGAGCTTGAAGACAACCATAAAATACACAGACAACAACAATAGAATTTTTAATGTTTGTTGTGTTAAAAAGGAGCTCAAAGTAGTGTTCCTCTCAGTGAGAGAAACTTACCTTGATATAAACAAGCAACTCCAGAAAGCCCTTCAGAAATCCCTCATTTCTAGCAACATCAAAACTTTGGTTTGTATTTCATCCATGGCAGTGCCCAAGAAACTTCTAGAATGTGCAAATGAAATTAAAATCAATGAGTGGTGTGGTTTTTCCTTTAGGGTTTCAACCCTAGCACATGTCGATTAACTTAAGGTATTTTTTCCTTTTGATTAATAATTTGCAATACAACTAATGCCTTCGTGCTATGTTATGCTAGTATGTAGGAGTCTTTAAATATTTTATTTCTTTACATTTGATTCTCATATGGTCGTGCTTTGACCTTTTATTTTGCATTAATCTCAAATGTGAAAATTTTCAATTAAGTGATAAAGTTATAAATCACTTAGTTATAAATGTTATTTTAAATGCAAAGTAAAGGTGATATGATATGTAAATGCCTTTAAAAGGATTTAGTTGTGCTTTCATGCTTTTGCAAGCATATATATAGGGAGGATGAAGGAGGTTTGCAAACATATGGAGAGAATATAGGAGTGTTTCATCACCATTTGAAGGGAACAAGAGCATTTGGGATTTGGTTTCTTGTGCCTTTATGGTAGACTTGGTCAAAGTTGACTTCTTCAACACATTGGAGTTCTTTTGGAGAGGATTCAATTGCTACTTTTTAGGATTTTTGGGGGCATCCAACCCAACTTAGTTTCTAGGTCCTTTTTTGGTGGATTTTTGTAGGGAGTTGGAGATATATTTACCTTTTGACTCATTTCTACTCAGTTCTTACTAGCTCTTTCTCTACTTTGTGACTTTCTCAATCCTTTTACAAATTTTTCCATACTTTGTAGCTCTTTTGGACATGAATAACAATGAAGACCTTGGATATCAGTGATTGGAGTATTTTTTCCTTCTTACTCTTTTGTTTCATTGTGTGCATCTTATTGATTGATCAAATTACTTGTGAAATCTTGTTTATATCATTGTAATTTTGTCTCATCCTAAGCACCTTTTTGCAAAAAAGTATGTTAACGCAGGTTATAATTTGTGTCAAGATGCAAATGGCTTTTAGTTGTGAAGTTACCTTCCTCCTAGGAGTTTGAGCATTAGGACCTCCTTATAAAAAATTTATTCAAATATATACAGAAGTGAGTTGTGCAAGTTCGGTTTCAATCATTCTAATCAAGTGTTTGTAATCTGAGTTTTAGGTCCTAGTTTAGTTTGGTGTATCACCTTTTTATTTCCATTTTCAGTTTTTAGTTTATACATTTTCTCTTCCCCTTTTCCTTGGTTGAATAGTAGAGTAGTTTAGGTGATAACAATTTAGGAAGTTAGCCTTCACCGGAGGTTCATTCTCACTACAAGTTACCCACAACCTAAGAATTTTCCCATGTTTCAATAGATTATTGAATCTTAAGTTCAGTAGGGTGAAAATCTAATTGATAATAGGTATATGGTTGAAGGATTAGGTTGAGGTTCCAATGTATAGGGTAGAGGGTTAGGGGTTGAGGGTTGATAATTTAGGGTTGAGGGTTTAATGTATAGGGTAGAGGGTAGAGAGTTTAAGGGTTAAGGGTTTAAGGTTGAGGATAGAGGATTGAGGGTATAGGGTTGAGGGTCCAATGTATAGGGTAGAGGGTATAGGGGTTGAGGGATTAGGGTTTAAGGGTTGAGGGTTGAGGGATTAGGGTAGAGATTTTACTTGGGTTTAAGGGTTTAAGGGTTGAGTGTAGAGGGTATTAGGTTGAGAGTGGAGGGTAGAGGCTGGCTTAAGGGTTTAGGGTTTAAGGGCTAAGGGTTGAGGGTTTAGAGTTTAGGGTTGAGTGTTTAAGGGTTTAAGGGTTGATGGTTTAGGGTTGAAGGATTAGGGTAGAGAGGTAGGGATGGATGGAGCAAGAGATGGAGGGAGAAGTGAGATAGAGAGAAGGAGAAAAGAGGAGGGAGGGACATAGATATATGAGGGTTGAGGATCCAATGTATAGGGTAGAGGGTTGAGAATTGAGGGTATAGAGTTGAGGACCTATAGGGTTGATGTTTTAGGGTATTGGGTTGAGGGTGTAGAGTTGAGGGATTAGGGTTGAGGGTAGAGGATAGAAGGTTTAAGGGTTTAGGGTTTAGGGTTGATGGTTAAGGGTTGAGGGTAGAGCATTTAGGGTATAGGTTTGAGGGTATATGGTTGAAGGATTAGGGTTGAGGGTCCAATGAATAAGGTAGAGGGTTTAGAGTTTAGGGTTGAGGGTTGAGGGTTGAGGGTTGAGGGATTAGGGTTGAGGATTGAGGGATCTTTTGATGCAAGTGAAATGTAGGCAAGCAATCAAAGGCCAGTGAATATTGGGGAAGGATTTTTTGTTATAACACCCCTAATCCCTTAACCCTTAATCCTTGCTAGATCAGAACAATTAGGTGCTCAATTAGGCGCTAAATCAGGCTCTAAAGTAGGCATTAAA
>VDFB02256132.1:41144925-41201333 GCA_007258455.2 Sequoia sempervirens
ATGAGGAAGTTTATGATAACATATTAATATAAGAAAATAAGTATATTCATATTGATAAAATATGGGGTGTGTCGTGTCATGCCAGCGTCGCCGATCACATGAAAAATTTTTACTAGGTGCACTACAGTTTATAGTGGGTTAGATACCCAATTGATTCCTGCAGTCTAAAAAAAAATTAAAAAATTAAAAAATATATATAAGGGGTGTGGAGGGCCTAGCTCAATTGGCTAAATCATCTTGTTGCCTAGGCAAGAGGTCAAGAGGTCTAGTCTCCCCTCTGTCCCCGTGGTACCAGGGGTTGTATTGCCTTAGCATCATTGGTCACATGAAAAATAAACAAGACGCACTATAGTTTATAGGGGGCTACTCAATTCCTATAGTCTAAAATAATATTGATTAAATATGGAATATACTTATACTCTTATATCGATATGATATGTTCAATATGAACTAATCATTATAGTCAGTGGAAATCAGTTTGAATTTTGGTATATACATTGTGTGTATATAGTTATATATGTGGATGTATTTGTATACTTTGAAATGTGTATAAACTTGTATATTGCATACATGATTGTATCAAAACAATTGACTATTTACAAATTATGAAATAAAATGTTATAAGTGTATAATCCTTACAAGTATATTTAGTCCAAAATATCAGTGATGTATAGTATTGAAGCTTGAATATCTTTTTTTTTTCGTAAACTCAGTTGGGTAGACAAATTAAGAGGTTGTTACTTGGTAAAATGATTAAAAATTTATTTGGAGGAATCAATATCAATAGAGGTGTAAGTGAACATATGAGAACATAAACATTTACGTGTGTATATGTTGAGAACTGAAAAATTGAATGATTTAATGTGTAAACTCAAATCAAAATTCTAGCATAACCCTAATGAAGCCTTTCTTGAATGAAAACACATGTAAATTGAAATTAAAATATGAAAAAAAAAAACATACGTAATAAAAAGAGAATCAGTTCCATTGTTTTCCTGTTTCACCATGATCTTGATTTATGCATTGATGCTCTCAATTTTTTATGAGCACAAGTGCAAAAAGAGGTTGTGATGAACGGAAAAGAAGATTGATAATGTATGATCAGAATTCGATGTATTTTTTTTTGTGAGAAGAGAAGGCTTTTTATAGATGTCCTCGTGCGGTGGATTCATGTTGTGGGAGAGATGTGGGATAAAAAGCATGAGATGAGAAATGAATAATTATCCCATATTCTTTAATCAAATGCAATTGATTGAAATGGGAGAGATAAATGAGTGACTTTATGATATGATGGAGGTTTAGGAATTAGGATTAAAAGTGACTTTATGAATGACTTAATGGATTAAATGATTTAATGATTTGTGAATTTAGATAAATGATTAAACAGTTCTATGTATTTAAATTTGATTTAATGAAAGATATAAATGGATGAAGATTAATGATTAATGATTTGTGAATTGAATGCATGGATATTTTAATATGAAATGATTTATGGATAATTGATTGTGCAAATGTATTTATGATTATGGAAATATGATTATGTATGAATATAATGATTATGTATAAAATGTGTAATGGATGTATTTAAATGATTGTGGATTAATGATTAATGAAATGGATGAGTTAATGATTATGCAAATGGTTAAATGATTTATACAAATGACTATATAAAATATGCAATGGATAAAAATTATTATGAGGACATTTTTATGTGTCTATATTTTTCCCCTCTTTGAGACAATGTAGCTTGTCGCGTTGTTTCAAAGAAAAAGATTGATTAACTGATACATGCCCCAGGGATATCCTGTAAGGATGATGATAAATATAATATGCCCCCTTGAGAAATTGATTGATCAAGTTGTAATAAGATTAATCTCTCAATAGATCATGAGGAGAAAAGTTGATAATTGATATTGCACAAGTGATAAGCAGAAATGTACATTTGATGAAAATGCACAGTTGATGAGCATAACTAAACAATTGATGGAAATTATCAGTATAGCCAAGTTGGTGAGATAATTAAGTTGATTGAGATTGATGCTAGTGCAAAACAATGATTGATTAATATATTCAGTGATCAAGGAGTAGATTGATTGATTTGATATTTGGATTAAAAGACAAGCATCAATTGGATAAACCAATTAATCATTCTTTGAAATAAGGAGCATGAAGAAAATGAGATGATGAAGGAAATGGATGATGAAAGAAGTGATAGATAAAAAGAGATATGAAGGAAATGAAAGTGATGAAGCCTCTTGTGCTTTATAGAGTGCTTTATCATCATAGAGCTTATTGTGTCGCAAATTAGTATAAGCATCTAGATAACATGAACATCTAGACGACCTAAATATTGTTTGTGTTTTTATTTAGTAGTGAAGTATAAGCATCTAGGTATAAGGACCTTAGATGACCCGAATACTTATTGTATGGAAGACACTATCAGACAAGGAATGCTCTCATCCACACTAGACTCATAGGTCCTCGATGATTTTAGACAACCATGTCTTAAGATGAGTCATCCTGTGAATAAAAAACAATCCATAGACAAACATCATGCTTCAATTTAGAACTAATTCTTGTCACAGTTTATGCATTTGGTTGGATTTGAAAGATGGATTGAAAGGTATGTTGCAATGTTCGTTTGATTTTCAATCGTGGCGTGTTTTGGTTTTGTTGAAGTTCAAAGTTGTGTGGCGATCTGAAAGTGTCACTGGTTTTTGAAATTTTTGAGGTTATTTGATTTCCTTTTTAGTTTTTAGAATATTTGATTTTTTTTTGGATTTTTTCAAGACATTTTATGATTTTTCTGACTTTTTTAAGGACATTTTATGATTTTTATGGCTTTTTTCATGACATTTTATGATTTTTATGGCTTTTTTAAGGATATTTTATGATTTTTATGGATTTTTTCAAGACATTTTATGATTTTTAGGGATTTTCTGAATATTTGTTTTTTTTATTTTTTAGGACATTTTTTTATTTTTAGGGATTTTTTCAAGAAATTTTATGATTTTTATGGATTTTTTTAGGACATTTTAAAGAGGGAATGAAATGAAATGTGATATATGTTTGGTTGAAGAAACTAGATGCCCCACACTAGAGGTAGTGCAACCATGGACAAATGATAGATCAAAATGAAAGATTCGTTGTAAAACATGTCACACAAGCAACATATCTCTTGTTGAAAGATGATAATAGTTGGTTGATTGGATGCCAGGAATGATTGATTCCATAAGGCATGATGATGATAAGTACTTAGGATCATTGATTCCTCTAAGTACGATAAGATCGATGATTATTGATGATTGATTGACAAAAGATATGAGGATTGGATAATATTTTACAGCTAAGCTCAAATATGATTTGCATGATAAGATTCAAGGTTGCAAAGGGACATGATGACCAGTGTTGGAGGTAATTTAATCATAGATAAATGATAAGGATGTGAAATATGATGGAATGGTAATGCATAAGGACATGAAAGGGAATCCAAAGCATGCATTTGTAATTTTTCCCCTAATCTCATCAAGAACAAAGGAAGGAAATGGGACATGGATTTTGATAAGCTAGGAGATATGGAATGGAACAATGCAAGGATAAGGGTAATGAATAGGATGATCAAGATCAACTAGATAAGATATGGACACAATTCCTAAGTATTTTTTTTCTATTCCTCATCAAGACCAAGGAAGGGAAGAAAGGATGTATTTAGATAGAATGGTAGAATATGGATAAGGTGAAGGATATGGTATGGAAGATATGGATAAAGTGTATAGGATAAGATGTATGGTGTTCAATAAGATCCCTAACCTTGTCACGATCAAAGGTGGAAAGGTGAAGGATGAACGTAAAGAGGATCATGGATATGAATGACAGAATGGATGAAACTTGCCCCCAAGTGTAAAGTGCAAGAGGAATATAGAAGATAAGATATGGAAAGGGATAAATGAATATGGAAGATAATATATGCATGAGAGGAAGATGGAGGGAGGACTCAAGAATTAGGTTTCATGACTAATATCCTTCGAATATGTGCTCTAATAAACCATGGAAATGTGAATTAGACTCATAAATGTTGATAGAATAATGGCATGATGGAAGAAGCTAAGGACTTATGCAAAGGTTTGGATTAAAGGAGAATAATGGGGGATGGATGTTAGATAAGGGATAGGAGGTTGGAATGTTTTTTGATGGTTATATGGAAAGGATGGAAATATCAACATCAGCACACACCTTGAACGGTGGTGGAGTGATGGAGGAAAAATGGAGTTTGAAGGTGATAGCTTTTTAGATGGACGATTGGAGGAAGCTTTTGGATTAGGAAATTTGGATGCCAATTTAGATTTCATGGCTTCTATGAGACTTTTAGGAATCCACATAGCTTTTGACTTTTAATTTTTCTTTGTGGCTCTTTGTGGCCTTTGATATTTTTCTTTTTGCTTTATTGACCTTTGTGGTCTTTGAAATTTTTATTTTTGTTGTATGGGCCTTTGTGGCCTTTGAATTTTTCTCTTTTGACTTTGGATTAGATTTTCTTTTATTTTTGCATGTCTCTTTGAGGAGACATGTTGATCCTTTGATATATGTGGATTTTGATAGGGAAGCTTTTGACATTTGGCACCCAAATTGCTTCCAAGAGCAATGGGATGGGTGGATGAATGATATGGAGGTATTATGGATGGGTTAATTTAGGTAGAATTTTGAGAGGGCATAAAGGATGTGTGCCTTTTTTGTTCTTGATGAATAGGATATGGAGGGATGTAGGGCCCCAATATTGATGTAAGGGTTGATGGACTAGGGTTTGGATGATAAGGACCAAGAATAGATGGAAGATTTAATGGAATAGAATAATAACCTAGGATATATGGAAGGTTTGATGGACTAGGATAAGGACCTGGATAGATGGAAGGTTTGATGGACTAGGATAAGGACCTAGGATAGATGTAAGGTTTGATGAACTAGGATACTTGGGTTTATTTTGATGGAATTTGGACTTACAATGGGTACCAATGCCTTGAGCATGAGGTGTATAACCAAGGCCATGATAATATGGATTTTCTTGGATATAAAGGGGTTCTAGGATACCTTGTTCATGAAGGCCTAATCCTTTTCCTTTGTAGTTCATACTTTGACACATTCGTTTTCCAATGGGATATGTATTTTTTATGAAACAAGATGCAAGTCCATCATGAGGTGGATGTGATATGGAAGGAATAACAAGATCTTGGAGTAAACTACCTTGGATAAAAGTGAGGGAACCCATTTGATTGGTAAGGGGCTCATGGATAGCTTGAAAAAGGGTGATAGACTCTTGTGGAGGATTTTGATCATGAGGGGAATTAGGATGGGTGATAGGATCTTCACATGGGGATGATGGGGTACTTTGATCTTGAGAAGGGAAAGAATCATGAGGAGTAGGAGATGGAGTAACTTGATCTTTATTAGGTATGGAATCATCAATAATTGGTATGAAAGGAATATCTTGATCACAAGAAGGATGGACATCATCATGGAATGAAAGGGGATCCTTGAATGGAAGTATATCTTGATCTTGATGAGGAAGGGAATCCTAGAATTTTGTGGAAATCCTATCTTGATCAGCAAATGGTAAAACACCATTGTATATAATGGAAGAAATATCATGCTTTTGGGATGTGATTGAATCATGAGATGGTATGGATTCATTAGATGAGGTGGAAGGAGGACTTGGAAGGATACTTTTCTCTTGAGATGAAAGGGGGTCATCTTGGATGAAAAAAAAGAGATAAGGGGATCATCATGAGATTCTTGAGAGATGGGATCTTGGTCAAAGTTTGGAAGGGCTTGTGGAATTTTGGTATCATTGGATGAAGTGGAAAGAATACTTTGATCTTGATGTGTAGGGGAGTCTAGAATAGTATGTTTTGGACTAAGAGATTGACATGAATCATTGGATGTAGATGGTATGATAGGAGAGGATGGTTGGATGGAATCGTTAACTTGGGTGAAAGACTCATGAGGTTTATTTTGACTTATGGGGGATGAAGATAGGTGCATGATATGATAAGATTGCACAATATTATTTGTGCTTGAGGACTTAGATTTGGGTTTCTCATTTACCCTTTGCAAAAAGTCATGGACATTGAACTTGGATGATGTAGTTTTGGGTGAGGATAAAGGCTTATGAGATGATTGCATCACTTCATTCAAATGTTGGGATTCTAGTTTTTTTTCAAGCTCTTTCAAATGATGATCAAAATATTCAATCCTTTGGTCTTGTTCATAGGTTGGGGATGAATATGGAGGATAGTGGTTAGACATGAATGATGGAGAGGATGGTGCTTGGACTCCCTTAAGTGTGATTATTGGTTTAGGTGGTGGAATGTGATTAGGGGCTCCCTTAAGCACAACTGTTGGTTTTATTGGAGGAATATCATTAGGGACTCCTAAAGTGTGATTATTGGTTTAGGTTTAGATGAATATTTAGTAGAAAATGATGTGGAAGATAGGGATGAAGGCATGTTTGGCTTTGAGAGTTTTTGAAAGGGAATTATAAATGATCTTGGAAAGTTTAGGAAGGATTTGAGGAAAGTTTTGGAATGTTTTGAGGATGTTGTGAGATGATTAGTGAAATTTTGGGAAGGTTATGGATGGTTTAGGGATGATTATTATGATGGATGAAGCATGAGACCCCAAAGGTTATGATAGGTGATGATGTTTGGTTGTGATTGAAAATGTTTGTGACAAGAATGCAGTTCAAACACAAAAGCATAATATCTGAATGTTTTGACTTGAATTGAATACAAGCACAACCTATGACTAGTAAGGACAATATTTGTTGGGTTCCCACTTGGATTTCTCCAGCCACAACTATTCAAAGCAGATGACCTAGGAACTTGGTAACACTAGCTCCCCTCCATGGCACTCACTTCTCGTGCATACCAAGTTCTGAATTCCCTAAGACCACAAGGATCTCAAGAAATTTTTCATCTCTACAATGACCGTGAAAGTGTGGGATGACTTCAGAGGTCTGACCTCCTGCACCAACAAATAGAAGGATTATGGCTTCTAAAACAAGAAGTTTCTAGTGAATACTCAGGGACATGGCTCCCCGCAAGCATCTAGCAAGCCACTAAGGCTTTAATCACTCTACTAGGGTCTCTTATATGTTTTACGGTAGGTACCTTGTTTCGAGTGACACTGTACGACAAGGGCAAAGACCGCCGTGAGGACTTGACAATTTAGTCTTATCCTTTTATATACCGTCCTAAGCAAAAAATCGGTTGGATTTTTTCCCTCTTGCCAGGCAGGCCCCTCTAAGGGATAAACACAAAAATAGATGGGTCTAGCTTTCTGATCACCGAGTTTGCACAAGGTGAGAGCATAATACCTACCATCTTACAAGCACAAAAAATAGAATTTTTTTAACCCCCAAGTTAAATCTATGTGAAAAAATACAATTGTTATTTTTAAGCACCAAATGAAATGTGGTCTATTCTATACAAACAATAAGTTTCAAAATCAAGTATTCAACGAACGTCCTGCATCAAATGTCATTAGTAGTTTCAAATTTAATTCTTTGGAAAACATGTGTTTATGTTTTCAACTTTCAAGTCTCTAACATGTGAACCTACACAAGAAGCCAAATTAACAAAATTAGCCTCGAAATTAAAAAAAACTAAACTAAAAGGAAAATTAACATTAACCTAGAATCTATTTAATTAAAAACCTAAACTAAGTTAGATTAAATCTAAATTAGAATTAATTCTAAACTAAATTAAATCTAAATTAGAAACTAAATCTGAATTAAAAATTAAAAATTAAAACTAAATCTAAATTAAAAATTTAAGTCTAAATTAGAAACTAAATTTGAATTAAAAATGAAAACTAAATCTAAATTAAAAATTTAAATTCAAATTAAATTAAATCTACATTCTAAATTAGAAATCAAATCTAAATTAAAAAGCTAAATCTAAATTAGAAATTAGATCTAAAAGGCTAAAAGCTAAATATTTTTTAAACAAAAAGCTAAATCTAAATTAAAAACTAAATTAAAAGCTAAATCTAATTTAAAGACTAAAAGCTAAATTAAAATTAAAATTTAAAAGCTAAAAGTTAAAATCTAAATTTAAATTTAAATCTGAATTCTAATTAAATCTAAATTAAAAAAATCTAAAAACCATTTTGTATATGCTAAAAACTGAAAAACTGAATGATTTAATCTATAAACTCAAATCAAAATTCTAGCATAACTCCAATGAAGCCTTTCTTAAATGAAAACACATGTAAAGAAAATCAGCTCCATTGTTTTCCTATTTCACCATGATCTTGATTTATGCATTGATGCTCTAATTTTTTTATGAGCACAAGTGCAACAAGAAGTTGTGATAAACGGAAAAGAAGATTGATAATGTATGATCAGAATTCAATGTATGCTTTTTTGGTGAGAAGAGAAGGCTTTTTATAGATGTCCTCACATGGTGGATTCATGTTGTGGGAGAGATGTGGGATAAAAATCATGAGATGAGAAATGAATAATTATCCAATATTCTTTAATCAAATGCAATTGATTGAAATGGGAGAGATAAATGAGTGACTTTATGAAATGATGGAGGTTTAGGAATTAGGATTAAAAGTGACTTTATGAATGACTTAATGGATTAAATGATTTAATGATTTGTGAATTTAGATAAATGATTAAAATTTTTTATGTATTTAAATGATTTAATGAAAGATATAAATGGATGAAGATTAATGATTTAATGATTTTTGAATTGAATGCATGGATATTATAATATGAAATGAATTATGGATAATTGATTGTGCAAATGTATTTATGATTATGGAAATATGATTATGTATGATTATAATGATTATGTATAAAATGTGTAATGGATGTATTTAAATGATTATGGATTAATGATTATGTAAATGGATGAGTTAATGATTATGCAAATGGTTAAATGATTTATGCAGAAGACTATATGAAATATGCAATGGATAAAAATGATTATGAGGACATTTTTATGTGTCTACAATGTGTACATATTATATTAAATGTTTGGCCAAAGTAATGCAAAATCACTGCTTGCATTGTCTATTCATGATGTCTAAAATTGCATATTAATCAAATGTATCATGCATAGCTAGATGGTATCTAGAAATTGCTTGATAGATTAAATGCATTAGTACACAATACTAGTTCTCAAATGGCTTGACAACCTCAAAATTCCTTCAAATCTACTACTCTTGTGAGGGG
Organism: Sequoia sempervirens; assembly: GCA_007258455.2. NCBI lineage: Eukaryota > Viridiplantae > Streptophyta > Pinopsida > Cupressales > Cupressaceae > Sequoia > Sequoia sempervirens. The sequence goes on from VDFB02256132.1 coordinate 41,154,164, forward strand.
TAGGTCCACTTTTAGTAGGAAGGTGTGTGAGGGACTGTTGGTTTGTGGTTGGAGGAAAAGCACTTGAGTGGTGTTCTCCCTCTTACAATTGATTGCCAAAGACTTGGAGCATAGAGACATATTTATGATTCCTCTTTGTAATTTGTACTATTGAAAATATTGTATTCGTCCAAATGAGATGAAGAATGTAAACATGTTTATATGTTATGAGATGCCTACAATATTGTACTATGTAAATGACTTCAAGGATGTAAATGACTTCAAGGATGTAAATATATCTTTTATTATTATGGTAAAATTTTGCACAATATTATATACCTTGATATGGAAATTGCTTAATGTTTTAATTATTCATTTATTATGCAATGTACCTTTCATGTTAAATTTTATTTTTTAAATAAAAAAGGAAATGGTGTTTTTCTTGAAGAACTAGTATGGGGTTAATTTCAGTTTACACATTATTTATTTATTAATCATAATCACAATTTTATGTATCATGACCTATCTTGATTTCTTGTTGAGCTAAATATAAAATTAGGGATTTGACCAAGTTGGCAAGCTCTAAACTAGTCTTAACCAAGTTTCTAGTGCAAATGGAATAATGTCTAAACTATTATTTATACTTCAACAAGAATTTTTATTTAAAAGGCCTATGGTTTGCATCATTTTATCCCCTCCATCATTTTAATTTGTAAACACTAAAATAATTCTTCTTATCATTATTCTTCATCAATATCCATTTTATCATCATCATTAATATTTATTAACATTCATTATCGTCTAATTGTTATCATTTAATAATTCATTTTTATTTAAAATGAACTAATTTCCTAAACTTTAAATAAATTAAAAATCTTAAAATCCAACTAATATTCACACATTATTCATAAATAAATTAAATAAAAAAATCAAATTCCACTTCACTTAACCAACTCCTCAATCAAATCACTTAAATCTCTCATGCAACCAATCAATTCCTCCATGCACTCACTTAACTACTTTATACATTCAATCAACTCACCCATCTATCCATACAATTAGTCAACGCAATCTTCCCTACAAATTGTTCTAGTTAACTTGTCAATCAAGTGAGTTAGCAAATCAATCAGACAAACTAACTTAATTTTCACAACATTAAATAAAAATTAAATTATTTTTCATCTCACCTAAGCGTGTCATCTCTCCTTATCAACTCCACTAATCTTGGATCAAACTCATGACCTAAAATCAAATATGGATTCTCCATTCATTCTTCCAAAAATCTATAATTTTTCCTCAACTTCATCATTTTCATCATCAATCTTCAATGCAAAGCCATATTGTTAAATCCACAATCCAAAGAATACTAAAAGGTTATGGTAATGAAACAAACACCCACATATTGATGACATCTTGAGCATGTTAAATCTGATGCTCAAATTAGAGGTTTGCATGAAGTTAGAAAGAGTGTTTTAACTTTTTAATGCATTTTGTTTTGTTTTAATCCCATGCTTACACAAGTAGTGTGTGATCAATTTTAGAAGTGTATCAAATGTATATTAAAAACAAATCAAAACACACCAATAGAACATTATATGAAAAATAGAAAGTAGAATAAAAGAAATGCAAACTAAATTTTATGTAGTTGATGTCGTCTTATCGTCCTCTATCTCCAGTATTTTTGTCGATTCTAGCTTGCTCTTAGATCGTGTGCTAGGCTCAACAAATGGTCTTCCTAGAGAACAAGATTGAATATGAATGTATGCAATGCTATGTTAAGATATGATTATGTTGATACTAAACATGATTGCTAAAGTGAAGGATTATGAGATTATGAAAGCTAAAAATGATAAAGACAATGCTAGAATGCTAGAATACTAGAATGTAATTAAGTTCTAATGCATGTGTGTCGTGTGTAACCAATGTTTGGATTCACGGGGATATTTATAGAGTTTTCGAAAGATTATGATTGGCTAATGTGATCAACAGCTATAAAAATTCCTGGCAGATCGAACGGTCGAAGATGGATGAGACTGGAGAGAAAAATAGAAGAAAACCATAAAGCAGGATTTGTTTCCTTTTTTGTAGAAGAGATAAGATGAGATGATAAAGATGAAGTGTAAAAATCATCTTTTTGTGAGATTTTGGAAAGATATTGAAGATAAATAAAATTCATTATTCATTTATTGGTGACATGGAAGATTTTCTTAAAATAGAATATTTAATTAAGATTTGGAGAATAATGGAGGATTTCATAATTAAATAAAATAATTAATTATGATTTGAAAAGATATGAAAGGTATTTAATTAAATAAAGATATTTAATTAAATTGTTAAGAAATGACATGTGGATGAAATTAATTAAATAAAATATTTAATTAATTAGAGGAAATATTTGAATAGGAGAAAAGAAATATTTTAAATTTAATTAAAACAAAAGACTTAATTAAATTCAAAAAGGTGATAATTAATTAAAATAAATAAAAGATATTTATTTAATTAATCAAGTAGACATATGAAATAATTAAATAAAGTGAATTTATTTAATTATGGTGGAAGAATAAAGTGAATGAACAATATAATTAAATTAATTAAATTTAATCATATGTAGAGGACTTTGGAGGATTAATTAAATAATAAATATTTAATCAAATGTCGGGATTAGACATGACCAATTTTATGCATATACATTTTGCCCCTCTTTGAAGTGATGTGTGAAACACATTGCTTCAAAGAAAATATTCCTGCTTTTGAAATTTGTTGTGTTTGATTTTTCCCCTGATCAAAAAATTTTAACTATGCCCCTGATTAAAAAACATATCTGATATGCCTTTTGATTTGAATATGATATGCGGCTGATATTGATGATTCCCCCTCGGGAGGTAAATCACCGATGATGAGAAAAATTTTGAGTTGATGATGAGAGGGATGCAGTGATTTACTCCCACTAATTGATTAAAAGATGCCCCAGTTGAAAATGGTGCCCCTTTTGATGGAAATGATGAAATGATGATGATGTATATTGCTTCTTTGGTCAATAGATAGATAAATTGTCTTATCATCATGTTGATATAGATAGAAATGATAGAAAATTTGATAAATGATGAATTGATAACTTTGCTTCTGAGAATAGAAAACAAAGTGTAGATAGTTGATAACTTTGTTTCCAAAGAGTAGAATGATTGATTGCATTTTCTTGATAACTTTGCTTTAAAAAACAAAGAGTAGATGATTGATATGACTTCTGATAAATTTTATTTCTACAATAGAAAACAAATAGTAGATGGTTGATAGGACTTCTGATAAATTTGTTTTCTACGATAGAAAACAAATAGTAGATGATGTGATTGAAAACATATTTGCATTTGTGACTGAAGTACAAATAGGAAGATGATTTGATTGTTGATAAATTCATCGTGATGAAGATAGATAATAAAGATTTTATTTGATGTCTGATAAATCCATCTTGATGAAGATAGATAGTAAATATTTGGTTTGATGTTTGATAAATCCATCTTGATGAAGATAGATAGTAAAGATTTGATTTGATGTCTAATAAATCCATCTTGATGAAGATAGATAGTAAAGATTTGATTTGATGTCTGATAAATCCATCTTGATGAAGATATATAGTACAGATTTGATTTGATGTCTGATAAATTTGCTTTCATTGAAAAACAAAAACAAATAGTAAATGAGGATTGATAGATTGATTTGAGATTCTGAAAGATAGAGGGCATGATTGCGTGATATGAGGCATTGATAGATAAATCGCATGATATGAGTCATTTGATAGATAGAGAGATTCTGATTGACCTTTACACAGTCGAGGTGTGTCAGGACCACGCAGAAATCCTGGGGCAGGAGGTGCAGGAGGCGGTGGACTTCCACCATAGAGGCCAGCTCCATTAGGGGGCTCAAGCAATTAGAGTTATGAGACTCATTATTGATTCATTCACACATCGCGATGTATATTATTTTTGGAGTGTGTACGTTATTTTGGTCAGATCCCCTATCTCTCTTTGTACTTTTTAGCTTCATTGGACATTGGACATTTGTATTATTTTTTATGAGCGATGATATGTGGTGGCAATGATTTTTTATGACGTGATGTGCATTTATGAGATGATGATGTGATATGCATGTATTTCTGCATGATGTGATATGGATTTTGATATACATTTTAATGATTTGATGACCAACATGATAGACAGGATGATTGGATATTATGTTTATATGATGATGATGAAAAATGATTTATGATGTGTACTAATGATGTCATGCAAGTGGATGATGATGATAAAAATGCAATGTGTTGAAATGATATGATATATAGTATGAAATGTTATGAAAATGTATGTTTTGCAAATGATGTGGAAATGTAATATATGTATGAAATTTTTGTTTTTTGGGTTTTTCAAATGCAATAAATAATGATGATGTGATGGAAAATGGATGTTGTGTTTATGAAATGCATCATGAATGTGTAGTATGTATATGAATTAGGAAAAGATCCGAAATGATATGTGAGATGGGTCAAATGTTATGTGAAAAATGGCATGATATATAAATAATATGAAAATAATAGATGGGTAAAGATATGATATGAATGTAATGTGACGAATGATAAATGATATGAATAATGATATGAAGTGAAATGATTAATAATAATGAAATGTATGATAAGATGATAAATGGTATGTAATGAAATGTAATGAAATGTAATGAAATGTAATGAAATAATAATGCTAAATGAAATGACAATGAGAATGTAATAAAATGATAAGTGAAATGAAATAGATTATGAAATGATGACACAAAGATAAAATATGATAATGAAATGGTAATAAAGATGATAAATGGTATGCAACTGTGTAGAATGAAAATGATAAGTAAGATGTTAATGAAATGAAAACAATAGATAATATGAAAATGAAAGTGATGAAAATACCTAATGAATAAATGAATGATATGAAATGATAAAGGATTGAAATGATATGAGAATGAATGATAAATGCTAAACTATATGATATGTACAAGACCTAAATGAAATGATAATGATTAATGAAATGAGGATGAAGAAAGATGATGATGAAACAAATGTTCAAATGTCCTCCACAAATAGTCCAAAGAGACATGACAGTAGTTGATGTTTTTGTTCAGGCTTTCAAAAATTTGGTGCAAATCCAGTATGCAGATATGTACATTGATCTAAATGAAATGCAACTAAATGAAACCAACTGTTTGTTGAGCCTTTTGTTAGCTTTCTTGAATCATCATAGAGAATTTTAAAATGTTGGAAGTATGTACAAGCATTAGAGGGGAAATTAGCACCAATGATTACCTGAGTACAACTTTCATGGTTTTTGATATAGCAAGTGAACACAAGCATCGAGGTATAATTGAACCGAGATGACCTAAGCATTTCTTGCATAAACAGACAAAGATTAACCACTTTATGATGCAAATGTGGAACTATCATCAATGATACACTTTGGAAATCATGTCTCGTGACATATTTGCACCAAATTGATAGTTAACCTCAAGACAACAGACAAAGAAAAATCATCCTCTTTCCTCGCCACTCTAGTTCAGTACATCATCGAGTGTGTTATAGAGAGATGATATCAAAAATTAAACAACCATTGTTCAAAATATAATACTGCTATTCCAAACATTATTCAAATTTTAGATCATCTAGATATGAGTCATGATATGGTACTTAGCTGAAAACTATTGTGATATGAATCAATGATTGGATAGATGTTCATGTGATTTGATTGTTTGTTTGCATGATTGGATTTTATGTCATTATCTAGTTGCTTAGGTAAAACCTAAAAGTTGGTTGGTCTCAATATGTCAACGTTTGCCCCCAATTATTGACACAACTTGTTGAAATGAATATGTACAATGATCAAGCCACGGTAAGACGTTATCGCTCTAGGCAAATGATGATCGTATGATGTTGGTATGACCCTAAGATGATGTTTTCTTTTTCTTTTCTTTTTTCTTTTTTTGGATTTTGATGTTGTTTTGATTTTTATTTTATTTTGGATTTTGATGTTGTTTTGATTTTTTTTATTTTGATGTTTTCTTTATTTTTTTTTTTGGATTTTGATTTGTTTTTATTTTTTTGGATTTTTCAAGGACATTTTAGATGGAATGGGATGACCAATTGAAGAAACAAGATGCCCCACAATATAAGAGAAGATGCATGATGAAGGATATGGTATGGAAGATTTGGATGAAGTGAATAGGATAAGATGCATGATTTTCAAGAAGATCCTTAACCTTGTCAAGATCAAAGGTGAAAATAAGGATAATGACCATGAATGATAAGAGGAAAATGGAAGATAGTATATGGATAGGGAGATGGATATGAAAGATAATATTTGCATGATAGGGGAATGGAGGAAGGGTTTAAGCATCAAGTTTCAGGACTTATATCCCTCGAATATGTGTTCTAATAGACCATGGGAATGGGAATTAGACTTATAAATGTTGGCATGATAGTAGAAGCTAAGGCCTTATTCAAAGCTTTGAATTAAAGGAGGAGAATGGGGATTGAATGTTGGATAATGGATAGGAGGTTGGAAGGCTTGGTGATGGATAGATGGAAAGGATGGAAATATTAACATTGGCACACACCTTGAAGGGTGATGGAGTGATAGAGGAAAAATGGATTTGAAAGGTGATATGTTTTTAGATGGGAGATGGGGAGAAGCTTTCGGATTAGAAAATTTTGATGTCAATTTTGATTTTATTGCTTCTATGAGACTTTTAGGAATCCACATGAATTTTGATTTTGAAATTTGCTTTATGGGCCTTTGTGGCCTTTGAGATTTTTCTCTTTGATTTATGGACCTTTGCGGTCTCTGAATTTTTTCTTTTGAATTGATGGGCCTTTGTGGCCTTTTGAATTTTTCTTTTGCTTTGATGGGCCTTTGTGGCCTTTTGAATTTTTCTTTTGATTTTTGGATCGAATTTCTTTTATTTTTGCATGACTCTTCGAGGAGACATGTTGATCCTTTGATACATATGGATTTTTATATTGAAGTGATAGGGACAGGGTTGGATTGAATCAATCACTGACTCAATGCTCCGGGTCTCACCTTTGATAACCCCTTGGTGTCACTCTCTCCACCACTCAACCTGTAGGTCCTATGCTATTTAGGCACCCCTGGTTCTTCTGCCAACCCTACTATCATTTACAATGCCTTCAACCAACCAAATCTTGGTGCTCTTCCTCTTGTTCACTCACTAGCCCTTATTCTCCCTAAAGACTAGTTGATACTCCAAACGCTTCCCAACTTGATGCAGGGGTGTGTAAAGCTTCCATGGATTCAAAACCATCTTACAAAGGTTCCTGATCAACCTCCATGCTTTGATTCTCCATCACTAACACAAAACCCTAGTCTAGGGTTTGGGAAGGGCTACTAGACTTGAGCCCCTTTTAGGCCTCCTCACCCAAGAAAATAGCTTAATACTCCTCTCCTTCACCTGGTTAGGCCAAACACCCTTCTGACACCCTGGCTCAAATTCCAAGCTCTAACATATTTTTAAGGTTTTGGACCCTTTTTTCTGTCCGTACACAGGTGTAAGCTTGTTCTTGCAAGAACTAGGGTTTTTCTTGTTTTTTTCTTGGACTGTTTGTTCCTTCCAGCCTCCAAATGATCAACTAAAGGTTTTTCCTTCTTTCCAACCTTGGTGAAGGCTCCTACAACCACTTCACACCTTGCATTGTTAGGCATTCAACACCCCTGCCATGTTTGGATTGTGTAAAGACTGTCTTTTCCAAGTCGGGCACTAATAGTCTCGCCTAGGAAAAGACTTTAAGCATGCTCTTAGAACTCCTAATGTTTCCTACCACTAAAATATGTATAGAGGTGGAGCCTGGCCACATTCCCAATGATTCCATGGTTGCTGGTACGGAAAGAATGTGGCCTAAAACCCCATTTTTACCTGATTTACAGTCAAAACAACAAATCAAGAAAACACAGAATATACAAAGAATGGAAAGAAGCGATAAACTAACTGTCTATTGAGCCACAAGAATGATTCTAAATACTTTTCTACATGCTAAAACAAACCAACAAATGCCTTGCTCAATTCATCTAATTGCTGTTCCAGAAGCAAGAACAGAAAAACTGTATTTTCACACCAAAAATCCCTGTCTTCTTATTATTCTCATGAAAATGCTAACGTCCAAAACATCCAACCTTCTTCAAAGGTTGAGAGCTCCCTTTTACAATGCTAGGAAATAGTTAGGTTTTCTTTCCCGAGCCTAAGAATGACCAAAAGCCTAGCGTTGGAAAACACAGTGTGTTTTTCAACCTTGGTCTATTGTAGGGAAACAACCCAAACATAGGCTTCCTAAACTTATTCAACTTCACCACTTCTAAACTAAGGAGAAAAGGTCCTAAAACACAAATAATATGGTCCACAAGACCTTACACAACAAAATTAAACTTTAACCAAAACTTTAAAAACACTTAAACCTTGCTAGGTGCTCCAACTTTGCCAGGTGCTCCTGCACCATTCTCCCCATCTCAACACAAAGATCAAGGAATTTGAGGTGATATCAGTGATAGATCAATGCCTAGCCTCTTAAAATCAGCTTCCTCAACCCAGGTAGCCTCATATTCATGTTTGTTCCTCCATTTGACAAGGTGCTCCATGTACACCTTGTGTCTTGTAGCCTTCTTCACCCTGGACTCCAAGATCTTCTCTGCCTAAGGCTTCTCTTGATTAGGAAGGGGTATATTACTGATATCCTTAAAGATCTCCTGACTGTTCTAAACTTCATCACTGACTGTCCCCTTATACCTGATCAAATCAGCAACATTAAATACTAGAGATATGCCCAAATTTGATGGTAATTCTACCTTGTATGCATTCTTCCCATGCTTGGCTAACACCTTGCATGGTCCCACTCTTTTCATCTGCATTTTGGTTGACATTCCCTTCTGCAACCTTGATTTGTTAATATGGACCATAACATAGTCACCTACTACAAATTGCACATCTCTCCTTGACACATCAACTTTATCTTTCAATTTTTGTGTTGTTGTTGTGATTGTCTTCTTAACCTACTCCTGAATCTCCTTCATGGTCTGACTGAAGTCTTTTGCATGTCCACTCCTATTCTCCATTGATCCAAGGTCTCTGAGTTCACAAATACCTCTTGGGTGCATCCCATACATAACCTCAAAAGGACTTTTCCCTGTAGTTCTGTTTACATTGTCATTATAAGCATACTCAACTTGAGAAATCACCATATCCCATGTTTGTACATATTCTTTAGTCAAGCGCCTCAGAAGATTACCTAGCACTTTGTTAACCACCTCTGTTTGACCATCGGTCTGAGGATGGTAAGCTGATCCAAATGACAGATTTGTACCCAATCTGCTCCATAGAGTCTTCCAAAAATGACTCATGAACTTCACATCTCTGTCAGAAACAATTCTTAGAGGCAAGCCATGGATCCTAACAACTTCCTTGAAGAAAAGGTGAGCTATGTAGCTTGCATCATGGGTAGTTTTGGAAGGAATGAAGTGACTCATCTTGCTGAATCTATCCACACTACATACACACTGTCAAAACCAGTCTTGGTCTTAGGAAGACCTACCACAAAATCCATGCTCACACACTCCCATGGTCTATTAGGAATAGGCAGGGGTTGATACAAACCGGCATTGCTAGCTCCTCCCTTAGCTTTCATGCATACAACACACTATTCCACATACTTCCTGACATCTCTTGCTAACCTAGGCTAGTAATAGAACCTTTGAACTAGCTCTAAAGTTTTGTTAATACCAAAATGCCCACTAAGACTACCATTATGCTTTTCTTGAATCAGATTTTCCCTCATTGATCCTCTTGGGACACATAACAGATTACCCTTAAATAACAGTCCATTTTGCAATGTATACTCAGCATACTGACTATGAAAACGATTCTCAAAATCAGAGCATACCTTGTAAGCTTCTGAGAAGTCTTCATCTTCACCATAGAGGTCTTTGAAACTTTCTAATCCAATGCTCTTCAGCTGTATTTCCTGCACTATCAACATTCTCCTACTTAATGCATATACCACCTTATTCATTTGCCCTTTCTTGTGCTTGATGGTAAAAGTGAAAGCTTGGATGTATTCCATCCATTTCAAGTGTCTATTACTCAGCTTCTCTTGGGTGTTGATGTAACTGAGTGCCTGGTTATCAGTGAAGACCACAAACTCTTTGGGTAACAAATAATGCCTCCACTTCCTAAGGGACTACACTAAAGCATATAATTCTAGATCATAGGTGGAGTATTTTTGCTTGGCTTCATTGAGCTTTTCACTAAAGAAGGCTACAGGCCTACCTTCTTTACTAATTACTCCTCCTACTGCCACTCCACTTGCATCACACTCAACTATGAACAACTTATCAAAACTAGGCAATAACAAAATTGGTTGAGTTGCCACTTCTTGTTTCAGTTTTTCAAACCCTTTATCAGCTTCTTGAGTCCACTTAAACTTTGTTTTTAGACCACCTTTAATAGTATCTAGGACTGGTGCACATATACCACTAAAATTCCTGATGAATTTCCTATAAAATTGAGGTAAACCATGAAAGCTCCTTACCTCTGTTGTTGTGGTTGGTGTAGGCCAGTTTAGGATGGCTTCCACCTTGCTTGGATCCATCTTCAACATTCCTTGGGATACTACAAAGCCTAGATACACAAGTTCTTGCTTGAAGAACTCACACTTCTCAAGGTTAATGGCCAACTGTTCTTCTTGCAACCTTTTAAGTACCATCTCCACTTGCTTCAAATGTTCTTCTGCTGTCTTACTGAAAATCAGTATGTCATCAAGATAGACTACTACAAAGATCCCTGTGAAATCCTTAAGCACCTCGTTCATTAGTCTCATGAACGTGCTAGGGGAATTTGAGAGGCCAAATGGCATCATTTTCCACTCATACAAGCCATCATTTGTCTTAAAAGTTGTCTTCCATTCATCACCCTCCTTGATTCTGATTTGATGATACTCGCTCTTAAGATCCAACTTGGTGAAGTATTGTGCACCTCCAAGACAATCCATCAAGTCCTCAATTCTATGAATAGGAAATCTATACCTAATGGTGATTCTATTAATTGCTCTAGAATCAGTACATAATCTCCACTTACCACCTTTTTTTGTTGCCAAAACCACTGGGACTGCACATGGACTAATACTCTTTTGAATCAAGCCTTGATCCAACAACTCCTTCACTTGTCTAGCCACTTCAAGATTCTGATCTGGTGTGAGTTTGTATGCTGCTTTGTTAGGTAACGAAGCTCCAGGTATGAAATCAATTTGATGGCTTATAGCTCTCCTTGGAGGTAGGGTTGCAGGTGTACCATCACTAACAATTTCCTTGTACTTTTCTAGCAGCCTTTGAACTGTTTCAGGTATGATTGTCTTCTCAGCCTTTTCTTCATCTTTTGACTGCATTAGGATCACATATCCTTCATTCCCTTGGTGTAGGTCCTTAAGGAACCCCTTACCACTGCTCAACATGAAGTTAGGTACCTTTGATTGTCCCTCATCTTCTTCTAATAATGACTGCAACTTGAAAGTTCTTCCATCCTTCTTGAATTCAATGGTGTTCTCCTTCCCATGATATATAGCACCTCTGTCATATTGCCATGGCCTGCCAAGCAGAATATGGCATGCATCCATGGGTAGTACATCACAAACCAACTTGTCTTTATATCCTCCAATTGAAAATTCCACTGTTACCTGCTCATTCACTAGAACACTCTGCCCTTTGTTCAACCATGTGACTTTGTAAGGGTTAGTGTGGGGTTTGGTTTCCAATTTCAACTTCTTTACTGCCTCCTCAGAGATGATATTATCTGTAGAACCAGAATCTACAATGACCTTGCATACCTTTCCAAATATCTTGCACCTTGCTCTAAACAAAGCTCTCCTTTGCTTGGGTTCTTCTTTGACTGGTCGTCTGATCAAAACCCTGTTAAACATCAGATTTTCTCCTACTTCTGATTCTATATGACTGATCTCAGATGCCTTAGGACTCATGATGTCCTCTTGTGCATAAGCCACTCTTTTCTCATTGCTAGAATAAGATGCTTTCTCTGGGCACCTATAAGCAGGGTGACCTAGTTGATTGCAGTGATAACATTTCATGCTTGCAAAATAAGAGTTGTTCCTACCTGCTCCTCTTCCTCTGTTTGAACCTCCTTGAGGTCCTCTTCCTCTGTTAAATCCTCCTCTTGAAGATGTTTCACCTCCATGTTCAGTGAGCTTACATTCTCCTTGGTTCCTTTGATCATTACCTCTACCTTGGTAACCTCCACACTGTCCTCTTTGATCTCTGCCTTTGCCTCTGCCTTTAGAGGACTGATCATGCTTTCTTTTGTTCCTTTCCTCAATCTTTATGGGCAACTGATAAAATTGGTGGAATGTCTTGGGACTTAGTAAATCCATCTCTTCCTAAATGTTCCACTTCAAGCCATTAAGGTACCTAGCCACTTTTAGGCTCTCATCCTCTGTCACATTTGATCTCAAGCAAAGCTTCTAAAACTCTTCAGTATAGGTGTTGACATCTTGGTCTTTCTGCCTTAGACTTTGCCTCTTCTTGTGAAGTTGGATCTCATAATCATCTGGAATATAGGCTTCCTTTACCTTAGCAACCATTCCTTTCCAAGTTGATATGGGTTGTTTGCCTTCTTTTTCCCTCTCAGTCTGAACAAACTTCCACCATGTCAAAGCTGATCCTCTCAACCTTGATTTAGCAACCTTCACCTTCTGTGCTTCAGTGACTCCATCACACTCAAAGTGATTCTCCATGCCTTCTATCCAGTCCATGACTAGGTCTACTTCCATCTTTCCACTAAAAAGCGGTATACCTTCAAGTGCTTTTCCACTCAAAGCTTTTAATGCCTTCAAGAAAGGCTCCTCCTTCAAAACAGGGTCAAGTTCAGGGGTCTTATCTTCCTCTGCAACCTCTTCTTCTTTTGGAATTCTTCCCTCAAACTGTGCACTCCTCACTGCTACCTCAAGTTGGGCTATTCTTTCCCTTAATAGCCTATTGTCTTCTTCTTGGCCTTCAACCATCTTAGCTAGTTCTACATTTGTCACCATGGTGGAAGAATCACTAGACTCACCGTCTGACATATAAGATTTCTCTCCCAAATCTTTTGCTCGCTCTGATACCAATCTGATAGGGATAGGGTTGGATTGAATCAATCACTGACTCAATGCTCTGGGTCTCACCTTTGATAACCCCTTGGTGTCACTCTCTCCACCACTCAACCTGTAGGTCCTATGCTATTTAGGCACCCCTGGTTCTTTTTCCAACCCTGCTATCATTTACAATGCCTTCAACCAACCAAATCTTGGTGCTCTTCCTCTTGTTCACTCACTAGCCCTTATTCTCCCTAAAGTCTAGTTGATACTCCAAACGCTTCCCAACTTGATGCATGGGTGTGTAAAGCTTCCATGGCTTCAAAACCATCTTACAAAGGTTCCTGATCAACCTCCATGCTTTGATTCTCCATCGCTAACACAAAACCCTAGTCTAGGGTTTGGGAAGGGCTACTAGACTTGAGCCCCTTTTAGGCCTCCTCACCCCAGAAAATAGCTTAATACTCCTCTCCTTCACCTGGTTAGGCAAAACTCCCTTCTGACACCCTGGATAAAATTCCGAGCTCTAACAGATTTTTAAGGTTTTGAACCCTTTTTCTATTTGTACACAGGTGTAAGCTTGTTCTTGCAAGAACTAGGGTTTTTCTTGTTCTTTTCTTGGACTGTTTGTTCCTTCCAGCCTCCAAATGATCAACTAAAGGTTCTGCCTTCTTGCCAACCTTGGTGAAGGCTCCTGCAACCACTTCACACCTTGCATTGTTAGGCATTCAACACCCCTGCCACGTTTGGACTGTGTAAAGACTGTCTTTTCCAAGTCGGGCACTAATAGTCTCGCCTAGGAAAAGACTTTAAGCATGCTCTTAGAACTCCTAATGTTTCCTACCACTAAACTATGTACAAAGGTGGAGCCTGGCCACATTCCCAATGAGTCCATGCTTGCTGGTACGGAAAGAATGCGGCCTAAAACCCCATTTTTACCAAATTTACAGTCAAAACAACAAATCAAGAAAACACATAATATACAAAGAATGGAAAAAAGTGATAAACTAACTGTCTATTGAGCCACAAGAATGATTCTAAATACTTCTCTACATGCTAAAAAAAACCAACAAATGCCTTGCTCAATTCATCTAACTGCTGTTCCAGAAGCAAGAACAGGAAAACTGTATTTTCACACCAAAAATCCATGTCTTCTTATTATTCTCATGAAACTGCTAACGTCCAAAACATCCAACCTTCTTCAAAGGTTGAGAGCTCCCTTTTACAGTGCTAGGAAATAGTTAGGTTTTCTTTCTCGAGCCTAAGAATGACCAAAAGCCTAGCGTTGGAAAACACAGTGTGTTTTTCAACCTTGGTCTATTGTAGGGAAACAACCCAAACATAGGCTTCCTAAACTTATTCAACTTCACCACTTCTAAACTAAGGAGCAAAGGTCCTCAACCACAAATAATATGGTCCACAAGACCTTACACAACAAAATTAAACTTTAACCAAAACTTCAAAAACACTTAAACCTTGCTAGGTGCTCCAACTTTGCCAGGTGCTCCTGCACCATGAAGCTTTTGACATTTGGCACCCAAATTTCTTCCAAAAGCAATGGGAGGAGTGTATTGAGATGAACGATATGGAGGTATGATGGATGAGTTAATGAAGGAAGAATTTTGAAAGTGGATCAAGGATGTGTGCCTTTGTTGTTCTTGAAGAATAGGAGATGGAGAAATGTGGGACCCTCATATGGATGGAAGGGTTGATGAGCTAGGGTTGGGATGATAAGTACCAAGGATAGATGGAAGGTTTGATGAACTAGGATAAGAACCTAGGATAGATGGATTTTTTGATGGACTAGGATAAGGACCTAGGATGGATGGAGAGTTTGATGGAATAGGATACCTAGGTTGAGCATGAGGTGTATAAGCAAGGTCATGAAAATATGTATGTGCTTGGACAAAAAGGGGTTCTAGGATACCTTGCTCATGAAGTCCTAAGCCTTTTCCTTTGTAATTCATAATTTTTCACATTCGTTTACCCATGGGAGATGCATTGTTTTTGAAACAAGATGCGAATCCATTTTGAGGAGGATATGATATGGATGAAAGGATAGGTGTTGGAAGTAAATTGGAGTGGATAAAGGTGGAGGATCCCAATTTAAAGGTGTGGGGTTCATGGATGGCTTGAAGAGGTGTGAGAGGCTCTTGACATGAGGATGATGGGATACTTTGATCTTGACTAGGAAAAGAATCGTTAGATGAAGGAGATGGAGTAGCTTGATCATCAGATGGAAGGGAATCTTTGGATAGGATGGAAGAATTGTTCTGCTCCTGGGATGCAATGGAATCATAAGAGAGTATGGATTCATTGAATGAGGTGGACGGAGAACATGGAAGAACATTTTTTTCTTGAGATGGAAGAGGATTATCATGGGTAAATAATGAAAGGAGGGGATCATCATATGGTTCTTGAGAGATGGGATCTTGATCAAAGATAGGAAGGGTTTGTAGAATGTTTTGATCGAGATGTGTAGATTGAAATGAATCATTGGATGTAGAGGATATGATAGAAGAAGGTGATTTAATGGAATCATTATCTTGGGTGAAAGAATTGTGAGGTTCATTTTGAATTATGATGGATGAAGATAAATGCATGACATGACAGGATTGGTCAATTTTATTTGATGGCTTAGATTTGGTCTTCTCATTTAACATTTGCAAAAATTCAAAAACATTGAATTTGGATGATGTTGTTTTTGGAGGAGAAGAGGTTACATTCATATTTCCGTCAAAGGAATTCTTAATTGTGCCCCCTTGTATTTCCTTGATTTTCCTTTGGAGTGCTCTTATTTGTTGGGTAAGAGTACTAAGATCATTTAAGGGAGTTTCAGTCTTTTTAGGATCTTCCTTAATTTTCTCCATATCGTAGTCAGAGGGCAATTTGGCACCTTGGTTTGCCAATAAAAGAAAGTATCCTTCTTTATCTTGCTCTAAGATCTTGTCCAAAATTATATGAAACTGTGGATCCTGTTCAACTTCTTGAATCATTTCATCGGTTATTTCATCATTTGAACTATTCCCAGTATGAAACCTATGAAAAGGATTTTCTTCCCTATCACCCATGTTGTAAAGTGGATCTCTTCTTTTGTCTTCTTCTTTGTGTTTTTGGGACCTTATGACAACAAGCATATGCTTTTGAAATGTTCTTCTAAACTTAGATCACAAGTTTGAGAAGTGCACAAATGATGATGTCTTGATTTGATAAGATGAAAATCCTATGATATGATCAAATGAGGTTTCTAAATCTTGATTGTGGCTTCCAAGATGAAAGGATATCAGAATCTTGTTGGGGAAGTTGAATCAATAATCAGAAACTTGTTTGAAAAGATGCACTTTTTGAGATTTGATCCTAGTCTCAAAAAATGATAAGTGTATCAAATAGCCTAGTTTGTTTTCAAGATCAGTGAATGATTTGGTTGGGATGAGTGGGATATTCAATTGAGGGTTGTGGTATGAAATCGAACTCAAGAGGCTGATTGTGATTGTGTTGTTGAGATAGAACTCTTCTTTGGAAATAGGCTTGGGAATACAAAGGCTCTACAACGTACTCGTCAG
This sequence comes from Sequoia sempervirens, assembly GCA_007258455.2. Classification (NCBI taxonomy): domain Eukaryota; kingdom Viridiplantae; phylum Streptophyta; class Pinopsida; order Cupressales; family Cupressaceae; genus Sequoia; species Sequoia sempervirens. The sequence goes on from VDFB02256132.1 coordinate 41,170,877, forward strand.
TAAATCCCCTAACAAAATCTTGGTACCTATGAAGGAGCAAGACATTTTGACTCTTGTAAAGGAATTTTCTTTGTTAAAAAGTCTTTTTGTAACCTAAATGTTTCTTAGGTTTCTTGATCCTATTGGAAATTGACTTCCTAACAAACGTGGTGGATTTCCAATCTCTAAGCATAGAAGATATCGGCAATGTAGCTAGTCCAATGATGGTAGAAACTCAGATTTTGGTAGAAAGGTTGATTCAATCAAATTCTTAGTGCTTTCTTGGATGATCTTAATCTGATTTAATGTGAGGAAAACGCAGCAAACACTCTGAAAATAGTTGTTCTTTTAATCCCTATACTAAACATTGAGTGTATGTTCAAAAATGTTTTCAATAAATGTTTTCACAGGTTTTTGCATAGAACAGACAATTCAGGTAGACTCACTCTTAGTGTTCAAGTAGGTCATCATAATAACCATAGCCCACATCTTAGAACTGCATCGACTCACATAGCCATGTCACCCCCGAAGGGGCGCCCATGCTTTTTTCTTTCTAGGCATGTACTCAGAGTGATGGAAGTGGATACCGAATCCCCTAAGAAAACAGTCCTTGGAAGTTATATGGTGAGTGTCTTGGGGGCAGATTCTTCCCTCCCCTTGCACTGTGATTATTAGGATGTTTGAAAACTGACATGGTTGGCTACTACACTAGGTTTGTAGTAAGGGTTTCCATTCGATGCGGAAATAATAAACTCCCTCAGGAGACCTCCCAACCTTTAGAACAAAGGCTTTGGGGACAGTTATCTTGCACACTACTGGAAAAAGTGGGTTTCCCTAGATTCACTTTAAATTTTATAATGGGGTGGCATAGCCTAACTTTGGCTTGAACCCACTTGGGTCGTTTCTCTTGGGTGAGTACTTTTTCCCACAAGAGTAGGCCCTCTAAAGGATGTAATAAAGCATTAAAATTGCATAGAATTGAAAAGGAAAGTATGGTATTTTGATCACCTAGTTAAGGGGAGAGCATAGACCTATTGCCATAGACAAAGCAATCAAAGTTCTTTTTAGAGCCCAAATGACAATGATTTAATCTATGTGAAGATGTTGCTTCACAATAAACATGGGATTCATTTTAATTGCACCAATCATTGTGTGGTGACTATCTTAGATTGCTTCATTTTAATCCATGTCTACCCTAGGGTTGCTTCTTTTTAACCAGATGTGACTATCCTAGGGTTGCTTCTTTTTAACCAGAAAAAAGCTCTATCTGCAAAAAGCGTCAGACTCAGAACTTTGTTTAGTTACAACCTGTAAGCGCTAAAACAAAGAGAAAATGCACTAAAACATACATCAAATGTGCTAAAACAGATAGAAAATGCGCTAAAACGGATAGCAAATGCCCTCAAACAGATAGTAAAAGCGCTACAGAAATCCCCAAATGCGCTACAATAAGTCTCAAATGCGCTGAAAGAAAATGAAAAGAATTTTTCTTTTTACAAAATTTTAATAAAGTAAACTGAGTGTATGCGCCATTTTGTTCCCTATAAGCGTCATTATGTTCCCCAGATGCATCGAAACAATTCCTAGATGCGCCGAAAAACTCGCAAAAGTGCTGTTAAAAATCTTGTATGTGCTAAAAAAAACCACGTATGTGCTAAAACGAAGAATTTTTTGAAAATATGAATTCCAGAACACGAAATCCTATCATAAAAATCGCAAGTAAATGTCAAAAACGGGGCAAGGCCCCACGGTGGGCACCAGAAAATGTGTGATCGATTTTAGAAATGTATCAAATGTATATTAAAAACAAATCAAAACACACCGATAGAACATTATATGAAAAACAGAAAATAGAATAAAAGAAATGCAAACCAAATTTTCTGTAGTTGATGTCATCCTATCGTCCTCTATCTCCAGTGTTTTTGTCGATTCCAGCTTGCTCTCAGATCATGTACTAGGCTCAACAAACGGTCTTCCTAGAGAACGAGATTGAATATGAATGTATACAATGCAATGTTAAGATATGATTATGTTGATACCAAACATGATTGCTAAAGTGAAAGATTACGAGATTATGAAAGCTAAAAATGATAAAGACAATGCTAGAATGCTAGAATACAATTAAGTTCTAATGCGTGTGTGTCGTGTGTAACCAATGTTTGGATTCGCAGGGATATTTATAGAGTTTTCGAAAGATTTTGATTGGCTAATGTCATCAACGGCTGTGAAAATTCTTGGCAGATCGAATGGTAGAATATGGATGAGACTAGAGAGAAAAATAGAAGAAAACCAAAAAGCAGGATTTGTTTCCTTTTTCGTAGAAGAGATAAGATGAGATGATAAAGATGAAGTGTAAAAATCATCTTTTTGTGAGATTTTGGAAAGATTTTGAACATAAATAATGAATTTATTAAATTCATTATTCATTTATTGGTGACATGGAAGATTTTCTTAAAATAGAATATTTAATTAAGATTTGGAGAATAATGGAGGATTTCATAATTAAATAAAATAATTAATTATGATTTGAAAAGATATGAAAGATATTTAATTAAATTGTTAAGAAATGACATGTGGATGAAATTAATTAAATAAAATATTTAATTAATTAAAGGAAATATTTGAATAGGAGAAAAGAAATATTTTAAATTTAATTAAATCAAGAGACTTAATTAAATTCAAAAAGGTGATAATTAATTAAAATAAATAAAAGATATTTATTTAATTAATCAAGTAGACATATGAAATAATTAAATAAAGTGAATTTATTTAATTATGGTGGAAGAATAAAGTGAATAAACAATATAATTTAATTTAATCATATGTAGAGGACTTTAGAGGATTAATTAAATAATAAATATTTAATTAAATGTCAGGATTAGACATGACCAATTTTATGCATATACAAGTAGCTTATTTTATTTTAGCATTTTCTATATCTACACATTTTTGTCATTTTTCTTGTAAGTTTCTATTCCTTATTTTTAAATATTTTTGTATAATAAACTAGACCATGGTCACCAATTTCCATGCATTCATGTTACTAAATAGCACATGTTCCTTCAACTACCACTCTAGCAACTCGTGTCTTCTACATCAATATGTTATTATCCAAGTCACATGTTTTTATTATCCAAATCCTTAGTGCAATTGTTCCTCATCTAATTTCTTAGTTCCTTAGTTCATTTATTGCTTCTCATTTTCCATTAGTCTTTACTTAAACTAAGAATCTAGTAAAGTAGAACATCTTTTATATTATAAGTAAAGGAACACATAGCTTTAATTTAGTTGGTAAAAATAATTTGTGATTGCTTTGCTCAAGGTAAACTAAAGTAGGCTCTTTTACATTACAATACTAGTGGAATTAAGGTAGTTAAGTGAAGACTTTAGCCTAGTAAATTGATGTAGGCTAGTAAATTGGTGTACATCATATATTCCTCACCTACAAGAAGTGATAATGAGTAAAGAGATTTGAGAAAATAACAAAAGATGAGGTTTGCAGTTACAAATTGAGTGTAGTTAGATTGTAGAGTTATGAAGAAGAATTATATATGTGAGAAAAATATGTTGGAGAAAGGAGAAAAATGTTGGAAATTGAAATAATTAGCTCATAGTAAATTAAATATAAGATGTAATAGAAGCATGGTAAGGGATAGGTGTCATTTAGAAATGATTATGAAATATTGTTGTGTGATGGATATGCATATGCAAATTTGAAGACAATCAAGTATGGTGAGGTTGCAAGCAACAAAAGGATTGTGTTAGTATGTTTGCAAAGAGAAAGAATGTTTGAATAGCATAATTCAAAAAAGAATGAGCAAATGGATAAGTGCAAGTGTTGAGTTATAAGAGAATCATGAACAAGTAAAAGAAAAAATTATTGAGCAAGCTAAGAAGGTAAGAAAGTTGACTAGTTTTGTGATTGAATATTTTCAATTAGAGCTAGCAAAGAATTTTTAGGATTGGAAGAAAGAATGGCTGATTGTTAGAAGTTATGTAGAAGAATTATATCAAATGAGTAACTTAATCAAATATGAGAATAAGCGGGAGGTAGTTTAGCCTATTAGTAGGTGGTGCAATGATATTCAATGGGAGTTAGAGATTTAGATAGTGGCAAAAATATACTAATTTGATTGGAAGGTGGAAGATAAATTGAACTACATAATATAATGTAAAAAAGTGAACAAAGAAAGAAAAGCTTAATTTTAGAAAATTAATGAGATAATTCCAACAAGTTATAAGTTAGAAGGAAAGATAAAAGTGATCCAAAAAAGAAGGTAGATGATATTTCATACTACAATGAAAGCTATGATGATAGAGATAATAGAAAATTTTGGCTTAGTACTCATGTCCAAGGTAGAATGGAAGTATATAGAATGCTTGTAAATTCTCATGAAGACAATAACAAAAGGATACAAGGAAATGTAGAAGCCATAGTTGAAGGAGAGATGTTGAGTAGAGTTTTAGTTGAAATTATGATATGGAGGTGTGGTACAATGATAAGATGTGGACATAGTAGCAAAAAATTCTTCGAGTAATGGTACTAAGAATAGGAAAATATGGAGAGAATAATGTTATAGAAAGTACAAATATAGAAAAACTTAGAAATATTGATTGTAGAAGAAAAGACTGGCCTAGATAAGAGTTGAAAATTTAACTTACCAAAACAAAGATGAATACTTAAGAAGTTATATGATTGTGTGTGTGTATGTGTGTGAATATACAATAGAAGAGTAAAGGTCTTAAAGGCTATAGAGAATAGAGTTATTGTTTGGAGAGTTAAATGGACAACATAATGGAGAGACAATGTCCAAGGAATTAGTGGAAGGTGTTATACAAAATATGTTGATAAAAGCTAAGGAGAAGTATTATAGAAAAGAGAGAGAAGTTTGTATATAGAGTTTGCTAATGAAAGTGGAATTTGATTGATTACAAAAGAATGATGATGGATTGTTTGGAAAGAATGTCACAATATGATGAAATGAAAAAATAGATGGAAGGATGTTTGGAGAAAATCAATGATTAAAATATAGATACAATTGAATTAATAGGTTGCAATGAAGGTATAATGAAAGAGACAATCTAGAATGGAGGAAAGTAAATGAGAGTAAATAATCGGTGGGTTAAGAACTTATCAAAATCCAAAATGGTTTCAAGCAAGAAGGCATCTCATTTCCTTGGGAAGAGGTCAGTAAAGTGTTAATTAAATATTTCACATTAGAGGGTAGGTTTAAGTGTGTTGTTCATTATCATTTTGCACTTCTAAACTATTTTAGGCACAAGTAGATTATTATTTTTCCTTAATTTGTCTTGAGTTATCTTGAAAGTTTTGTTAAGGATGCTTTAATGGAGAAAGCAATGATACCCCTGCACTAGGGTTTAATATTTAGACTCTACAATTTCATATCATATGCCCCTAGAATCATATCAGCCTTCCCATTCCTAAGCCTAATTCACTTCCTATCCATATCCTAATCAAACTTAAAGATGAAACTCATCCCTCTTCCTTCAAGGGAAAAGGAAAATATGTCAATCTTTCCCCCTTCCCTTCCAAGCATAAATTGACCTTTAAGGATGTGTTGGCTAAGGTGGTGATGGGTAGTGATGAGTTTGAGGATGTGCCTGTAAAGTGGTGATTGATAATGTCCTATGTTGGAAGGTAATATATTGTCATTGATCATGGTGTTCCTAGTTGCCCAATTTTTTTAGCCATTGATTCTCTTTTAAAAGTGGTCTCCTACACCCCTAAGAACAACCCCAATAGTGTTGGTGTTTCTAAGACAAAGAGTAAAAACTCTAAATGTTAGTCATTACCTATTAATGGTAAAAAATATAAATTTTTCATTGTTACTTTGGATTCTAAGACTACTATGGAAAATTCTCTTGCAGGGAAAATTATGCAAAGGTCTAACATGTTAGCAACCAAGATGTCTACTACTCCTACCAAGTTTTCCAAGGTCAAGGTGGTTGTTTCTAGTGATAAAGACCTTGATGGTGTGAAGGACAATGATTATTTAATTAGTAAGAATGAAGATTCTAGCCATTTTTCAAGATTTTGTAGATATGGAAGATGTTTGCCTCTCCAATGACTGGCCCTAGCCACTTCCAAAACTGAATGCTCCTTATGACTTTGAGTCTTCTAACCTTGTAGATGATCTTGAGGTTGACAAAGAAATGACTATGCTTTGATGATGATTCGATGACCAAAATTGATGTCAAAGGTACAAGTATTCAAGAGGACACCCTAGAGAAAAAATTCAACAATGTGATCAATTTCAATCTTAGGTGATGCACAGGTTGGCTACCTCTTTGCACCTCCTCTAGAATGCTATATGGGAGCTCTAGAAGAGAAGGTTTGAGGGTACTCTTGAAGGTCCTAATATGAAGAAATCCATTAGGAAAGACCTTAAAAGAGGACATTTTTTCTTTCATGTTTGATGACTAGGGAAATTTGTCTCCCCAAAAAGACATGATGTAACTAGCAGTTTTTCTTCTTGTTTGTTTGTTTGTTTTTGTTGCTTTTCCCTATTTTCTAATTAGTCTTTGGTTAGTTTTTTTTTTGTTTTTCTCCTTGTGGCCTTCAAGCTTGCTTTGTAAAAGGGTTGGGACCTTGGTTTTCCTTTTTGATTTATCAAAAACATTACAGTAGTGTTTTCTTCTATGACAATGTAATTCATTTGTACCATAGTTATGTAGAAAGTAGGAAATTTATTTAATTATCCATTGTAGCATGCTTAGAGCATCACAAGAGTTATAGCTATTGAATTTTGAGCACACACTAATACACACAAAGAACTCACAAATGAGAGGAAATTGCTATTTGAATGGACTACCAAAATTGTAATGCACATGGATTTTTGTGAACAACTGTTTGACAATGCTAGAAAACATAGACTATAACACAATTGCAAGAATGCTTTGGATACTACTACTTTTTTATAAGTATCCACCAACAATATGCATGCCAAAGCTTGAAATCCAAACTAAACAATCATCATTTCAACAATGTCGATAAAAATTATAGGCTTGAAAGAACCCTTGTGCGTAGGAACCTATAAATATGTGGTTGTATCGGTTTGTTAAAAAATATACACAAGGACAAGTCTATGTTGTGTCTTTTCAAATTGATAGAAAAGATAAAAATTATATGTTGTATCTTCTTTCAAAATTAAGGAGATCAATCATGTGTTGTAATCCTAAGTGATGAGAGGTAAACATAAAGTAGCGTAGCAGCATACACAAACATGATAGATATGCAATTTATGGAGCAAGGGGCAGATTGCATCCATAGGCAGAAATGCAAGGACAGATTGTATCCATTCCATTTGCATACTCGTTGTACATGCTAGTTTACTACATAATATGAGTGATAGGCAATTGCCACTGCCATAGTCTAGTTTTTCTCTAAGAGGATTTCTAGGATAAGTATGGTGTTTTTAATTCTTCTCTTCCTATCTTAAGTATCATTAATTTATAATTAAGATAGCATTGTACAATTTCTTGTTTTGTGTTTTCTACAAGCTTAGGGTTTAGAGTTTATGGGGGTCCAAATTCTGTATGAGTTGAGGATGACTTATTTGTTGCCCATTAAGTCAATTATTTTGTGATTATAAAGTTGTGAGGACATGATTGTAAAGCCTTAAAGCTTGATTTAATGATTATGAATGAATGTTGACATGATTTTTTAGAAACTATTGATGTTATTATTCTTAATAATTTGCAGCGAATAAATGTGTATTAGGCTGTCTATTTAGATAGTCTTTCATTAGATCCTTCATTCATAACTGCATTAATATTGTAGAAGATCAAAGTGGTGGTATATAAGTTATGTCCACATGTTCTAAAAGAGGTTTTGTGGCATATTTACACCAAGTAAGAGCTTCATAGTATGTTCACATGTTCCAAGAGAGATCTTGCAGCTGGTGTTGAAGATAATATATGGCACAGAGTAACATCATTGTACCACAAGGTGCTCAAAGCCATAATCCACAGGGATCAATCACCCTTCATTGAGTGAAAATTTCCAAAGAGGTGTGAAAATTTGTTTGCAGTTTAACCTATACTGATCATTTTCAATAAAAATGTACTTGATCTACTTTGACAATCTCGTAATGAGGAATTTCTTGATTCATTGTATCTTTCACCTTAGCATCAACTAGTTGATCTATTTCCAATGGAATAAAGTCATAAACCCAATCAATATATACATTATAAAGATTTTGAACATGACGAAAGTAATTTACGTTTCAAAAATTCAATGAGAATTTTGCTAGAACACAAAATATAAATGATTTCAGTAAATTATTTCTATAAAATTCAGGTTTTCAAGTTCATCTATATATCCCATTACAAGGAAATTCTGTATATGAAAATGCAACACATTCCTACAATTACAGGATACAATTCCCTTCAGCAAGGAGTAAGTTTCGAAATAACTGTAAGGCCATCAGGATCTCAGATGAAGCTCTGTATACAAGCCTTTCATAAATCTAACAAGTGTAGGCCAGATCATAGCTTCTGCCTCTGCTCTCCAAGATACGGAATCCAATGTATTGACAGACTAAAAAGCCAGCATGGACAGGAAGTGAAGTTCCAGGAATTCTTCTGGGAAGATGACAAGAACGTTGCCAATTCACTGAAAAATTTGCAATAACAATATACTTACATAACATAAACAAGTTCTCCACTGCTATCGATATCCAGGTCAGAGTCATTTTCTAGATCCATGTCATCAAAATCAAGATCATCTCCAAGATATTGCCTTAGGCCAAACCCTTGTGCAGGAATTTTAGCTTCAGCAATAATCCTCATAATCTCATCAGTGCTTTGTGAAGATCGCTCTGTGTAATCATATTGATTACTCATTCCAGCATCCACCAAGTCTGCGGGTAAATTCTTCAAAAACCACTCATGATTCTTGATTTCAGTCATTGTTATTCGCTGTTTGGAGAACCACATATGAACATAAAACAAAAGGATAAGTCTGAAGAAGCTAAAATGTAAATTTGAAAGCAAAATAATTTGAAGGATGTTTTCAAAAAGGACATGCCATCTTTGAAGCGAATCTATCCAAAAGGCTCATAAAAATTGCTGACCATGGCTGGATTTCCAACAAATATTCTAGAAAGCAGGTGCTGGCATTCAGATGAAATTTGCACAAAGTCTGGGATTGAGTATTGGACTCTCATTATACGCTGCAGATCAACGTGTTACATGATATTATAATAAATCAAGAACCACTCAAATTATTTTGAAGAAAAAATCTATATTAATAATCTCTAAAAGAAACTAAATTATTTAATTCTCCTCCTTCAGACTTCATTACCCCAATAGTCTTTCGAAAATCCTTTGGTTCCACAGGATCCTCAAATGGGTAGGAACCTACTAACATGACGTAGAGGGTCACGCCACAAGACCAAACATCTGCAATCTGCAAAATTAAAGGTCCAAAGTAACAATCACATGAAGCAAAAGAAAACTTGCAAGAATTTCATTAAAGTCAAAAAAATATAATTGTATAATATCAACTCAGGCAACTTCTCACAAATCAATTTGCCAAAATGAAAACTGGGAATTAGTAGAGGCTCACCATACCTTGCCATCATATTCTTTCTTGGCAAAAACTTCTGGAGCTATGTATGCAGGTGTGCCAACAGTTGATTTGGGTTGAGAATGAAGTAGAGAAGACTGAAAGACAATTGTAGCATTAAAAGCCATCTTTAATCTTTGAACACATAACAATGAAGGATTCCATATTTTCTACCAGCATATGCATTTCTCAATTGGAAGGCACAAGAAAAGCACCTTGGAATAGCCAAAATCACATATCTTGAGCCGAGGGGCAGGACTTCCATCCAAAAGTGTATTTTCTAACTTCAAGTCACGATGGCAAACTTCCTGCGCATTTTCCAAGTTGAAATCTATAAGCCTAAAGTTCTATTCTCTACTTAACAAAAGTGAGAACATTTATGCACTTCAAAGTTCAAACATGTAATGACCTTTACTTCAAAGTACAAATAAAGGAAAAAACTTGCATTAAAAAGTACTGGTTGAAAATGGCAACCTTTTTCCTACAAAAACCAATATATTATAAATAAAAAGCCAAGTACAACCCCTCACAGTGCAACACTTCCCCACAAATCAAATGAGGACAAATATCAACAACTAGGATCACATATCAGAAAGCAAAAATTTCCAAGTAAAAGGAACCTAAAACAGATATGAGCATACCTACGTCATCCAAAAAATATATCAAGACTAATAATAAAAATCTCCTTAAGCACCATCAAAAGTAACAAACCTCACTTTCCAGATGTAAGTGGTAGTTGTGAACAAGAGAATATGCCAGAACAAACCATGCATATTTGTTATAAAAAAATAATCACCAACCAACATAGGGCCCAAATCGATCTACCATACTTACAGTCACAAAAGCTGTGCTATCAGTGAGATCGATTCTGTCTAGCCTAAGCTTGCTATCCAGTCATCCCAACAAAACCTTTCACTGAAGGTGATCTAAGTTTGAAAACACAAAAAGGGGATGAATTGCTTCTAATTCTCCTCAAAGTTGATTATTAAATATTTGGTGTTCTTCACAACAGTAGGATTGTGCCTACTGTAATCACATAGACCATAAGATTCAAAGGAGCAGATGGATTAAGTATTTGGCCATTCTTTTCTCTCGATCAGATCAGTAACCTCAAGAGTTGACTTGATCATGCCATCTAGACTAATCAAATTGATTACCTCTAGGTAAGTTGGCCTATACTTTCTATGGAGTTAGAAATTGAGGTGAAGATCTCTTCATGACAAAGAATCACCCCAATGAAAGTGCCATAAATATTCACTTGTACATAACCCCTTTCGTAAAATATTTTCCGCCAATCCTCGGAAGACAATGAAGAAAAAACACAGAACTTCTCAAGCACAAGAAGCTTCTACCACAAAGGTTCCAAATCTGTCTAAATAATAGTTAGTTCCATTTCAAATGAGTAGAGTCTAGTGGCTAGAGATCCTACATACTCTTCAGGACAATGGAAAATTAATAAGTAAAAATCAAAAGCAGTACAAATAAAATTTATCAATGCAAAAAGCATTTCATACTGAATATATTATTGGCTACTTGGATTTTGTACTTGAGATCTTCCAAGCAATATTCCCATGGACAGCACCCCAACATTAAATTCTAAAGCCAAAACTGGCACCTAGGTCTTGACATCCACAAAACCAAATGATCTCCTTTCTCTGTCCTGAGAATAAATCCTCCCTCTGAAACGAGAGAGAATGCTCTTTTTCACCCAAGTTTACTCTAAAGGTAAATATTTAGGATCCTTCCTAACTTCACCACTCTCTTGGAGAAAAGAAATGAAAGAAAACGAAGTAAATATTAACTACAATGTAAGCCTTTATCCTTCACTCTTCCTTGCCTTGCCATCCTTTGTCCCAGTCTATAAGAAATCAAAATTTATTGCAACCACAAACTTCCAAATTATCCAACTTTCTTGCCAAACGACTTGTACACTAGCTTCCCAACTACCATTTAGTCATTGCACAATGATCAATCCTCTAAGGCTATGCAAGAGACTTATCTAAATACAAATCCTTACTCCTTTCTTGTCTACTAAGAAGGTTAATCATTTCCTGTATTTAAGTAGTTAAAAGAAAGTAAGAACCAGAAAGCATTCTTAGCTTGTAACTAGAGTGACTGCCTTTAGAATCCTACTTAAAAAGCTAGAGTGATGAAAACACCTATAGACAACGATATAGCCTGTCCTATATGGTGACAACCCTAGATTTGCCTTCTTGTTTATGGTGACAATAAAACTTGTCCTATATGGCCACTCCTTTGTACTTCTACTTCTAAGTAAAATCAATAACAAGCAAAGCATGCTTGTAAGTTGTACCAAATATAAGTTTCTCTATTTAAAATAGAAAAATCCAAAAGAATGCTCCTTCCTTGTAACTGTTTTAAAGTCACCTTCCAACTATATACATTGGAAATTTGATATTCAAACAATCTGTCTTTGCAAGAACAAGTGTGCACATTAACCTCATAAATTCAATATTGCAGTGAGCTCGCTTGAGTAGTCTTGTCAAGAGTAGTTTCATGGATCCTTAATTTATGAATTTCCGTCTACCTTACTATCTCTCATCGCTTTCATTTAGCTCCCATTCATGTCCTCTTACGCTTCCATGGCACCTTAGATCCTTGAAATTCTCAAATTTGACTAGGTATAAATGTGAAGGGTCCTCTATAAATATCTTCTTCATTATAACTCTTAGATTTAAAACCACTTGAAAACATATTGAAGTCATATTTATAAAATGAACTTATATAGTTTAAAATTTTAAATAAGTTTATTCCTGCTGTCAGCCTTTAGGAGTTCTGACTTATGATTTGCACCCATATATATAAAATAAGTATTAATCTATTTACAAAAAAAACAGTTCATCACCTATCCTACATCGGTATAAAGGAATTTCACCAAAAGGAATCAAGTTGCAAGTAAAGGCCTTTGAGATTCAATGATAGGAGATTCATCAATGAACAACACCAAGTATTTGGAGTCCCACACTGTGACATACTTGAATTTCAATTATTCTTCTTGAAATCACCTACAAGTCTACAACCATCTCACCACAAATCCTCAAGCCAAGGGAGAAATTGATGGATCAACAAATCAACCCTAGGAGCACCTTTTTTTGCTGTCTCCTTCCATTTTGTAGGATTGATTATTTATCATTTATAGTAAAATCATATTGAATCTCCATTGCACATTTACTCTGTATTTTCTTGCATATTGCCATATACATTACTACTTTGCATATTATCATTACTATATTTCCCTACCTTGTTGCCTTGCATGTTTTCCTTGTGTACAAAGAAAGTCCTTTTAGCTTTTCTTATTTAGAAATTAATTTAGTAGAAACCATATGTTAGTGCATACACCCACATCCACTATGCTAAGAGGAGATTAATAATACAGTCCCCTACATGAATTCTCTCCTGAGTTAATATTGATGAATGATGAAAGCAAAAGCCAAGTACATGGCTATACCGTACACAAATGGAGCCTACAATCTGTATATTGACCTTACCAAGAATTTCATAGCTAACCAATGGGCTATACAACAAACAATTCCTCTCTTGCCTTCAGAAAGACCAACGCACCATCGTATACAATCCCACACAAAATCAATAAAATTCTTAAGCCAGTGTAAAAATAAACCAGCCACAATGGGCTTTCTATCACACCCGTTACATTCCAATGCATAACAATGTTTCTTATTTAACAATTTTAAAACGTATCAAAATATCAAATGCTTCATAAGTAGTAGACAAAAGAATGGCACAGATCTTATTCAAATGAGCTCCCATTTGAGGCTTAAGGTGTTGAGAGACTCATCCAACTGATTCAGAAGTATATATAAACACATTATCTGATTATCATGCTTATACATGCCCAAAATAGGATTTGTCTTAACCCTTGCCTCTTCCTCATACTAAGCAAAGTCAAAATCTTTTCCTGCCATTAAACCTATTGTATAGACCTCCATGATGGTTTCACGTCATAAGGATTCTCTGAAACCCACTCCTTATGATTCCTTTTTATATTTTGTTTACCTAGCTTCTCCCTGTCGCTGTTGACCCGCATCAACGTTTTTCTTGTCTCTCTTGTTTCTCATCTGAATTAACCTTCCATTCCTCTCTGCTAGCCTTATAATCAATTTGACCATGAATTCCTAGATTCTTTACAATTAGAACAAACAAATCTCAAATATAATATGAATTTATTAGATATAATGTGAAATTCCCTAACAATAGATATGCAGACTGCTTCTTTAGAAACTTTGTTTGTTCTACATCATTTCTTCTGTTGCAATGCAGCAGCATCATATAGGAGCAAGAATATAATACATACCATAGAATGGAAATAGCTAACACCTGAAATAAGTTGTTGAAAGAAAAAACGTGCCTGCAAAATATAAACAACATGAGGATTATAAAAAGTTGAAAACATTCATTAGCTCTACAAATTGTTCAGCCAATATAGAAAAGGTAAATTCACTTCATCCTCGCCAAAGCGGACTGCATTGCATATGCGCTTAAACAGCTCGCCCCCTGCAGCATATTCCATGACAATTGCTAGATGGGTCGGAGTCAATATGACCTGCACCAGACAAGCTGAGGGATCTTACAGAAGCTTTAAAGAACAAAATGTGGATGAATATTTATGTTATTGTCATTGATGTGGAAAAATAAAAATATGAAGAAAAAAAAATGTATACAAGTGTCTGCAGCTCCATGTTGATAAGGCATACCAAGAAAATTCCCTTCCAAATTGTAAACCAGATTATTCAGAAGGTTCAATACCAAAATCCCTTTCATAATGTAGTGTTTCCATGAATGTCAACTACTGCTTTTCTGCAGATTTATGAAAATTAATAAAATGCACATATCTAATTCAAAAGTGTATAAGAAATACCCATTAATTGATTGTACAAATCATTGGGGCAGAATAACTCACTCCTTTTGGGTGGTTGATTGGGGTTGGAATTGGTTTGGATCTACAAAAGTAGTCAGATACTTGGGCATCTCTTTTGCTCTTAACTCTTATGTCAATGGCGTGGAAGTGATCATTTGAAAAAATCAATAAGAGGTCTTAAGTGGCAAGGTCAATTGTTGTCTCTTGCTGGAAGATTCCAAGCTTGTTACAAAGTTCTTTTATGGTTTATTATATGCCTCATGAGGATTGTTTCCTAATTCAAATATATTTCAGCTGCATAAGATGATCAAACTCTTTTTATGGTCTGAGAGCATGGGTGGTAAGATAAGGCATGCTATGACTTGGGGTATTTGTACCATAATCGCATTACACTCCAAAAACTTGTGATTATCCCAAGTAATCACGAACCACTACATTTCAATGTTGTTTCACATGTTTTTCAAAAATTATTTCTGAATTGTTTTACATTTTATATATACCTATCCTTGTTTTGGCTCATTTTTCCACTTCAAGGTAGAAAAATTAATGCATGGTACAAGTGGAAGTTTTTAGCTAGTGATGAAGGCTAGGCATTTAAAAAATATTTTTAGTATGAACAGATTTGTTTTAGAGTTAAATTTTTTTAATTTATACCCTTAAATAGGTTTAAATTAAAAACATAGGGCTGCCCCTAAAGGCTGTGCTCCATGACAGTAATATAATAATATTTACTATTTGAGTACCAGCCTTCTGTTTTCTACATAAACCTCTTAGATGAAAGTAAAATAGCTTTTTATAAAAATCATATTCTTCTTTTATCATTGCATTTTTTGTTTTGCTATGTGTTTATTTCTAATCTATATGCACTATGATTGAAATGAAATAACAAAAATCAAAATTTTATCTATTTTTATAAATATTATATAGTTTTTTAATTTCCCAAGTTTTTTTTTTAATTTTAAACCCAGGTAATTGAATTCCATTTACACTTCTTCCCCTCAGTGTCAAACTCTGTACTATTTCTATAAGCTTTGGAGGACTGGCTCTCAAGGACTTAAAGCTTCAGTAGGTGATTTTTGCAGTAAAGTGGATTTTATAGTCCTTCTCAAGTGAAGAGCGTTGGAAGGTATTGGTAAGGAATAACATATTGAGAGCTTGTTCCAATGGAAAATCTGATTGGAAGGGCTTGCACCCTGTGGATCTCTTCTTTGGACCCTTTAGTGTTGTTCCAGCAGACCAGTCATCTTTAGATCTTATATGGGAAGCTTGGGACACAGTAAAGCCCCTTGTGGTCAGTACTTTTGTCCTTCTCCATGTCTTTAGGTCCATATGGCAGAATTTCCAGTACAAGAACAAACCTCTTGCACATATTACTTAGTGCTCTGCTAGATTCTGGTTTAGCAAAAGGATTCAATTCTTCTTTGATGTCATTGTTGATGATTAGCTTATCCCTTGGTTTGGCTTCTTGCAAGTTTACAAGATACTCCCTTCCTAAAGAACTTATTTGATGCTTGTTCACTCTCTGAGAAAGTATTCTGTTGGATTCTCTTTTGATTTTGTCATTTTGACTCACAAGTCTAGGATAAGACTATAAGTTTAGATGGACTAAAGGACCTCCCTTATCTGTAATCTCTGATATGAAAATATATGAGAAATTGGCCACCACTATACAGGTGATAAAAAAGACCAAGAAGGTGGTCTGATAAATTTTCTCTTGTTTGGGCTTCTTGTTTGGAACCAAAGAAATCTTGGTTAAGGTGGCTCCATCTGCAACAAAAACTAGCTGTTGGAGAGGTGTTGACTAAATCTAGGTTTGTAGTTGGTCTCTGCCTTGTTCGTAGAAAGCATGAATCAATGGCACATGTGTTTTTTGATTGTCTATTTGCTAGATATGTAGGGAAGATAATTCATTTGGCTTGGTCCTTGTATGCTCACAAAGAAATACTGTGGTTTGATGTTCTCTTTAAGATTATTTGTTATTCAGTAAATATAAAGCATTCTACGGTTCTACCTTTATGAGGATCTTATGGCCTGTTTATTCCATTGAAGTATTCTAGTTTTTTCTTTGGAAGGCAAGGAATCGTCATGCTTTTAAGGGAGAGGCTAGGTCTCCAACTGGCCTCAACAGTAGAGTCACAATTCTTTTCTTGACTTGCAATTTAAAATGTTACTGAGAGTCTGAGAGTACCTGAATCTACTAATGAAAGGTTTATAAATGGTGGTTCTATTTGGTGCCACTCTTTTTTTATTAGCCATGATCGATTTCCAAGGATTTATCAGGTTCCAGATTAGAATCTGAGCATCACTCCCACTCTTAGGGTGTCAGTTGGAAGTGATTGTTCGGACTTGTGAGATAAAGGCAGGGCCTTTTCCTGATAAGGCAAGGTAACAATAAGTAAGGGTTTCTTATTGTTGAAGAGAAATATAACATGGGCAATGGTAACGTTAGGCTCAGAGCTATTAGAGGTCAATCTCTATGGTGGCCCTTAAGAGCGTATGGAAAATTCAGATGTCATTTATGACACCATCATTGAAATTTGAAACCACTGGCAGCATGGAGAGGACAAGACAAAGACTGGAACAGTTGGTGTGCATAATGTTTACTCAGATAAGAGTATTAAGTGGCATCCAAGCTAGTGTCCTTAGACTCTGTGAAGGTCTATATCCCTCTTCCTACTTCAGGATATGGAGGGGCCCATCCAAGGGCAGATAATGCTATAATTGAGTGTAGAGTGCAGGATATGATTACTTAAGACACTAGAATTCATGAAAAGCTTGAGGAACCTCACAAAAATACGACTCCTACTCCAGTTGACTGAAGGAGACAAGGTAAATCGACACAGGGAGTTGAACATTCTGCTGAAAATATGGATGTGACAAGGAGGACTGAGCCCCCCAGGTGATCTTTATTTATGTTGCTTTTCCTTATACTTCTCTCTGGACGCCTTGATGGGTTCTTAAAACCGCTTTTAACTTTCTGAGGGGTTCCTTGTATTAAACTGGCATTGTCAAACTTAGATCGCTTTGCTTTTCAGCCAGCTATTGATAGGTGGGTTCCTTGTATGGACCTTGACACTTTGCTTTGAGCTAACTGTCACATGATGGATTATAACTTATATGTAACCTCTTATTTTAATATGTATTGGTGAACTTTTTACCACAATATTTTTTTTAAAACGTACAACATCTTCAAATTCTTATGCTTATAATTAATAATATTTTGTTGATCAACTTTTACTTTCTGCCATGGTCTCTTGGTCTGTTTTGACCAGTCAACATGTGTGACAATGCTGATAACATAAACTTGTTGGTATAGGTTGTAGTTTTGGGAATAGCCAGTATTCTTTGGCCAGTTTGGTATGTCAAATATGAAGATGGAAGTTTATGCTTGGCACTAACCTTTAACATTCTCCCTTTTGCAGGTAGGGGTCTGACAAATAGAAGCTCCTGCTCTAGCTATTAAAAAACAATTGCCTCAAAGTTTATACTCGAAATGGTAAACCATCTTCACAATTCAGGGGAAGTTTTCTATAAAAGTTAAATTTTGAAGCACCATAATTCCATAAGTATGTAGTTGAGATCATAATTCTACCATCCATGGATCATACCAAATCCCACAATTAATCCATTATACAGAAATCAGAAAACAAAACCCTAAAAAACATTGCAAATCTCTACATTTTAAACCTAGTTTCAGAAAAAGTTACAATACCAAATTGACTTATGTTCAGCGTCCAATTTCCTACCTTAAAGAAGAACCAAGTTGAACAAAACTCATATTAAAAAATCAAGTCGTAAAGACAGTTATTATTATATAACAATCCCCGAAACCGCAGAAATCACACAACCAGAGTCTTGAGAAACTTGATTCTGCATCTTAAGATGAACCGTCCCATATCCCAATTGAATTATTCAAAAGCTGATATTCCTTACCTTAAAATAAGAAGCACGGAGCACAAGACACTCTAAAATTTCAAGACTTCGCTAGACACAACTGGACACATTTCACCTCAATTGCACCTAATCGACGCAACAAACAGTACTCGAGAATGTTTACCTCTTTGAAGCGAATAATATTGGGATGGCACAACGAACGGTGGTTGATGATCTCTCTCTGCACATTCTCATCTATCTGAAAAAACCAACCATAACAACAAATTAAATTCAGATGTAAAAATAGGAAAAACGAGTGAAAGCCTTAGAGAGAGAGAGAGAGAGAGAGAGAGAGAGAGAGAGAGAGAGAGAATGATGTAAACCTTTTCGCCTCTCTCAATGTACTTGACAGCAACGAGCTCCTGGGTGAGTTTGTCGCGCATCAAGCGCGCAATACCACAATTGCCATACCCAATATCTCTAACAAGCTCGTACCGTTCACTGTCATGCATGATGGGCATTTCCATGGCCATTGATGAAGATGCTCCTGCACTGAAATCCCCTCTATCCATGATTTACTTTATCGACTAAATTATAGCTCACTATTAATATGTTTTGCATTCCTCTTCTGCAAATGGCCTCCGCCTACAACCCAAATATGAGAAAGCTCAAAAGAATCCGCCATTTTTTTTTCTTAAACCCTGTAAAACTTCTCAAGAAAAACCCCCTGTGAGATGTTCATATCTTTACAGTTTTGACTTCTGGTCAGTCAAGTACGTTATGTTGAAATAGACATGTAATTGCAGTAAGGGGTCGAAGGAATTGAATAGGAAGCAGGGTCCATAGCTATTTGAAGAAAAAATGCCAAAGAAGATATTCTCATTGGAGAAAAATAGGATATGAACATAGCAAAGAATCTGCTGTTGAACATTAAAAGAACTGCAGTTACGAGACGGTAATAAATTCAATCACCAAATAACTCACCCACTACCTCCCTGGGGTAGCGTGAAAATCTAAATTACTTGGTCACGAGACACAAGTAAACTACTAGATTTGATTTGATACCATCAATCCACAGGATAACAGACTAATCAAACTCCTAGCTATTCAATTTCAATGTTTTTGGTTTATTGACCCTACATCAAGTTTTATATCTAACTTATATTTATATTCATTAGTATATTATATAAATCTATAAAACAAAACAAAAAAATCTAAATGTTTTGTGTTTTCTTTTCTTTTTTTGGAGATATCTTCGATGGGGTCCTCTTTAGCTTATCCATTCTGTCAAAATTCGTCTAGGGCATGACCCCATCCTCATCCCTTTTTAGGTGTGGGAGCTTTGCACTCTACTAGACTTGATCCCCAGTGGGCTCATTTTTTACCTTACTTTAAATTTGATATATATATAATTTTTTAGTATACATATTTTATATAATTTTATATAAAAGATGTCAAGATGTTTTTTTTTTAAATTTTGTGTTTATTGATCTCACTTCAAATTTTATATTTATATAATTTAAATTTATATATACTAACATATCTATCTTACATTAATTTACATAAAAGATGTTTAAATAATAAAATCTATTTTTTAATTGATTTATACAAATAGAATAAAAGAAGTATCTTTGAAAGATCCTTAATAGTAAATTAAATATTATAAAATAAAATAAAAAATTAAGATAAGAGTTTTTTAATATAAATTCTATTTCTATATAAAATCAACTATTATTTATAAATATAGAACTCAAAACAATAAAATAAAATCATAAATATATTTGTAGTAGTAATGGGTTAAGTGGGACATGTTTTTAATATTAGTAGTAATGGGTTAAGTGGGACATGTTTTTAATATGATTTTTTTTTTAAAAATCTCAATTTCACTTTTTTATTTTATTTTTAGTTCTTGTCATGGAACTATAGTGTTTGTAACTAGTGATTAATATTTTGCATTCAAATTGAACATAATATTTTTGGTTTGCAATTTTATTGACTTTTTTTGGGGCATTTTTTTCCCTTACTGTTTGCATATCTCGGATGCAATGATTATAGGAGAGTTAAAGTAAGAAATTGTTTAAAAAAAAACCAAATTTGAAAGAGTTAAAAATAGTGATTAAAAAATCTATATAAGTAAAAGTTAAAATATGTGAAAATATGATAAAAAATATTATAATGTAATATAATTACATATATATGCTCCACAACAATTAATTTATTGAACATGTCATTGGGCAGGAGGAACGACGCTCAACAGGAAAAAAAATTGCAGGATGTCGCTAATCAAGCTTGCTTAGGAGTTGATTTGCAGGGGACGGTTGCTGGTTCTAACCCCTCTACTCCTTTTTCTGCTATGCTGCCTCATATGGTGTCGCCTCTTGTGGTGTCGCCTTATGTGTCGATTTCTAGTGGCATCCCTACTACTAGCTTTAGGGCCGCTTTGGGCTACCATTAGAAGTCTTTTTTTATGTTATTTTAAAAGATTTACCTGCTCCAGCTAGGGTTAGGCCTTTGCCCTATGCTCGTGCTTCCCCTGTTGTGGTTTGTGGACCTGAGATTGTTGAAAATGAGGATTTTTATTTGAATCAAGGTGTGGTTTGTAGGTTTAATAGCTTGTGGCCCTCCCTTCCTAATCTCCATGATTGGGTTTTCGTCTCCTCGAAGCCTATTGTCTCTAGGCATATTGAGCTCTATCAATGTGCAAGGGGGTTCTTCATTGTTACCTCTGCTTCCTCTACGGAACGAGACTGTGTGCTAGACAAGGGGTGGATGTGGGGAGTTCATTCATTGTCCATCAGGCCTTGGTCTCACTCTTTCAATCCTCTTATGAAGTCGTTGAAAACCAGGCCAGTTTGGGTTCATCTGCCAAATCTCCCTCTCCAATTTTGGGAGGAATCTTGTTTTGAAGCTATTGACAATGTCATTGGAAGCTTTTTGAAGGTGGACTCTACGACTTGAGATCTTGGGCATACTAAGGTGGCTTGTATTTTAGTAGATTTGGACATCTCCAAACCTCTCTATGGTGATGTGGTTTTATTGGTAGAGGATAGACCATGGACGTAGCTTTTGGACTATGAGGGTCTCCCTTTTCGGTGTAGGAGATGTTTCTCCATTGGTCATTTGGCCTTTGGTTTCCCTCTTGCTCGTCGCATTGGCACTACCACCTAGTGGAAGGATGCTTGCTCACTAATTCTTCCAAGGAGTTTGTATCTATCCAGGCTCCTCTTCCGGCTATCCCTTTCGAGAAACCATTGTTGCCTGAAGTTGTTGTCATTATTAAGGTTGAGTTTGTTGTCGTTGTTCAAGTTGAGCCTGCCCAACCCTCATTGATTGCCTCTATTGGTACTTTGATTACTCTATTATCCTCTTTTGTGTTGTCAAATCCCTCGTTGTGGGTTAGCTCTTTACTCGAGTGGTTGTTGAGGATCCACTCCTCTCACCTTGCTCAGCGGACTTCATTTTCAAGCTGACCTGGTCTATTGTTCAAAGAAAGAAGGGACTCCCCAAATCTTCTGGTACTTTGCAGCCTAGGGTTTTGGGAGTTAGACTAGTCCCCTCAAGTTTTGGGGTTGTCTAGTCCTCGTCTGTTGTTTGATAGCTGTCTGTCAGTTGTTTTTGTGTGTAGCCTATTGCCTTGTTTTTTCGAGCCCTATTGGCTCATGTTTGTTTAGGGATCAACTCCCCTTTGTTCTATGCTTCTTTCCTAGTTCATCTTGGCTTGAACTAGCTTCTTTTTAGCCCTAAGGGATTTCCGTGTAAAGGGTACAGTACCCTGTAAATGTTGCTTATTTAATCAAAAATAATAAAAAATTGTTAATTTTTTTTATTCTTGTTGCAAACAAATAGAGTTTTAGAAGTTAATAATAATAAATATTATTTTATATATTATATTATAGTATGATATACTATGTTATATTATAATTTATTATTAATATACTATAATATATTATAGTGTATTATTTAATAAACTACAATATAATAATATTATATTTAATTCTTGATCATTTATTATATTATATTTTTTAATAATTAAATATATTTTTAATATTATATAATAAATTATAATATAATATAATTTTATTTTTTTTATAAGTGATGTTCAAGGGGGAGAGCTCCCAAAAAATACGATAAAAAAAATGCATGCCCTAACCACCAGGGGTGCACCAACACAAATATAATTTTACCTAGTAGAGCATGCAACAACCCGAAAATGGGTGTGACCACAAATTATACCTCCAGAATTCCTTCTTTTTTTTTAGAATCTTAGTGATATTGGACAACCAAAAAATGGGTGTGACCACAAACTATACCTCTAGAATTCCTTCTTTCTTTGAGGATCTTAGTGACATTGGATTTTTTTGTTTTGAAGGTGGAGTTTTCTTTTTCTTCACCTTCGTCCAAGCCTAATGGTCAACCGATGAAGGATGCTGGCCCACGCATGAAACTTCCAACAAGGAAGAGTCAAGGTTATAATCCACAGTAGTAGCCATCGAAGGTGAAGAAGAGACAGAGTTGGAGACCACCGAAGAGGGAAAAAGAACTGCAAGCAACGTCTTGTTTTGAATCAGGCGTGGTCACTTGAACATTGCATTCTTCCATAGTCGAGTGGGAAGGGACCAGAGCCAGAGTAGTTTCCTGCAATGAGGGAGTGGAGGCACTAGCATTCTTTACAGAAGGTGAAACAACATAATGTCTGGATTCATCCCCAACCCACCATGAGGGGTTGTTGTTTGGGGCAGCACCGGTATTCTCCCCAAAACATTTTTTACTGCACTGCATAGTAGAATGTTCTGTAGCAAAGCAAATTCGACATCTGAATGCAATCTTTTCATAATCTATCGGTTGGCACCACCTTCTTTTTCCAACTTTGAGAAAGATTTCTGCTGGGAGGCCATTTGCAACATCCATTTCTACACATAAGCGAGCAAAATTCAAATTTTCATAGTTAACTGTTTCATCTGAGAGACCATGATATTTCCCCAAGTTGTTGCCAATTGCTTTCAAACAATCAATTTCCCAAAACTGTAACGGGAGGTAAGGTAAACGGACCCATAAAAATGCAGATGAAAAAGACTATGTGCGTGGATCAAATGAAGGGAACCAAGGTTTCATGTACAAAAAATCCCCTTGAAAGAACCAGGGCCCCGTTTTTAGCACCATTTCCTTATCATCCACAAATTTGAATTCTAGGATAAAAAACCCTTTTGCACATGGGTAAATGTTGATTTTGTCTTCTAGGTATTCCTTCCAATTTGCTTCAATCCAAGAATGGAGGTCACATAATTTAGGCTAGACCTTAGTAAATCTGCAGATCAGTGTGTGATCTTGCAAGTAGTCTTCTCTATCACAAACAAGGCTTTCTAAATTGATCTCAGGGGCAAAAGATTGTCGCATGACAAATGGAGGATGCAAGGAAGCCCCACCGTGGAGCCTAAGATGCTTTGATTCTCGCTTGTTAGGGGATGTGCCAGTGGACTACGTGCCCAGGGAGAAACCCTGCCCATGAGGACCCTTATGCGGAGAATGGCGGGTGGCAAGGGCATCAACGAAGCTTTTCCACTTGCAACTACCGTCATCATGGCGTGATTCTAGCACACCATCCATTGCATGCTTGACAAAACCAACACTACCATCTTTCAGACTTAGCCTTTCCGCTAATGGAGACTTAGGGTTTCGCACAAAAATTCCTTCCCCGTCACACCCATGTTTACGCATGGTCACATCCGGGAAAGAGCCAGAAATGGCTAACACTTTTTCTAGCATCGCCTCCCTGAAGTCACCTTCGCCAAGGTCATTCACAGAGTGAGGCACACCAACAGTCGGAGTAGACGGGGAGTTTTCGAGTTTTCAAAGCATAAATTGAATATTAGAATTTAGAATTTATTTTACTTCTTATTTTTGTTAAGTTTTAAAAACACTTTTAATTAGTATGAAAATTAATTAAAATTAAATAAAGATTAGAATTAAAATTAATTATAGTTTATTTAATAATTTTTAAAATTAATAAAATTTTACATTATTATGTTTATTATTACAATTTTAATTGTATAAATTAAATTATAATTATATATTTAATGAAAATAATTTAATAAAATAAAATTACGTAGTATTACATACATAATTACAAAATAAAATTTTAATTTAATCAAATGGACTTATTGACTAGATTATTTCCTAACTAATCTTAATAATTCTTAGTCATATTCTCATGTTTAAAGCATGTTTTCTCTAACTATATTTAAACTTGAATAACAATTGGGTAATATTAATGAAGGGAAATGAAGGGCACGATGGGTATGCAGTGCAACATCCATTAGCAGGTCGTGACCTACATGTCATTGCATGAGTATGCAAGATGATCTATTCTTTTCAAAGGTTTTGACAGGAGTTGATCCTCCTTCATTAGGCCACCAATGCTATGAATTTTTATAGTAGAGCATTGAACAATGAGGAGCCTTCTCGTTCTAGGCCTCTTTGTGCATCAATGGTGAATGGTTGTCTGGAGAGGAGCTCGTCCCATCCTATTCTTGTGATCCAATTGGATTTGATTACTGAGGAGGTGAGTTATCCTATTCTTGTGATCCAATTGGATTTGAAGGGTTATTATAAAACTTTGGCACATGGGTTTTAATCCAATGGAGGATTTGTCATCTAGGGTTTTGGTATGGGTGAGTTGCCTCACCTGTTGCTAGAGTTTTGGAAGAATGACACTTTACATATGATCACTCTCCTTCTTTAGAAACTAGTTGGCCTAGCTCAGTAGACTCTTGACAAGAAGGTTGTCTCATATGCCAGAGTGTGTGTTGAAATTGATTTGAACAACCCATTGCTAGATTCAATCAAAACCCAAGTTGGCTCCACTTCTTGGATTCAACAACTAGACTATGAAGCACTTCCTTTTTGTTATCGAATTTGTCACAAGTATGGTCACCTGTAGAGAAAGTGCCCCAAACTTAGCTCATTTGGGGTGCAGGCTAGCAATGCTTCTTCCAAAGCAATAAAGGGAAAGCCCCTATGACAAATAAGGATGTTGATAAAGAGGGTTTTATACCAGTCAAGCCTTGCAACAAGGGGAGAGGCCTAAAAAGAACCTTTAAGGATAGACAAATTGAAGAGTCCTACAACCTCTTTGAGGCTCTAAAGGAATTTGATCAGCTTGTGGAAAATCTAGACAGGTTGCTTTTTGGAACAACCCTACACTAATAGATTGAAAGATGATATGATTGAGGTTTGGATGGGTACAAATCAGAGTCAAGGGATCTCAAAAATCTTGGCCCCTCTTGAGTGTAATGTTTCAAGTGCTAATTCAGTCTTGGCTTTGACATATTCCAAGTTGGAGGTTGGATCCCATGATCCTAGCAAGGGTAGTAAAGTTATCTTGACCTTGGGTCTTCAACAAAAGAATTTTAAAAAGGGAGGTTCAGAGAAGTCTTCCAAGGTGGGAAGGAAGAAAGATCAGGATAAGATGAAAATAATGGGGGAGAATTTGGTAGATTCTGGCTCAATGAAGCCTATTGACTCCCACTTTTCTAACTCTCACAAATGATTGTGTTATCTTGGAATGAGAGGGGTTTTAACAACATCCATAGATAAAAGGTTGTTCGAGATTCGATTAATCTAAACATTCTCCTAATGTTCTTTTTATTCATGAGTCTACATTTTTGATTGAAGGTATTTTTAGTGTGGCTTCAAAGTTTTGGTGGAGAGGCCATTGTCAGTGTATTGGGGCTCAGGGAAGTGTTGGTGGAATTGCTTGTCTTTGGGATCTGTGTAGGTTTTCTCCTCTTTGGTGGGTCTCTGGTAGGAATTCTTTATCCATGGTGGTTTCAAGCTTTGAATCAGGGGAAACTTCTTATGTACCAATGTCTATGTTCCTATAGATTTTCTCGATAAAAAAAAAAAATTAACCTCATATCTAGTATGTGAGGTCCCTAGCTCCTTTCACCCCATAGATTTTGGTCGAGGATTTCAATGCTATCACCAACTTGGAGGAAAAGAAAGGGGGAGTGGATAAGATTGAAGCTTCTTCTTTGTTGTTTAAAGAAAATCTTGTAACTCTAAATTTGATTGATATAAAACCAGGGAATGGTTTGTTCACTTGGAGTAATAGAAGATGTGGGGAAGGTTTTATATCAAAAAGGTTGGATGTAACAACTAGGTCAGATAAAATTGAAAATTTCTACTATTTTTTTTGTTCAAATAAAATAATAATAACACATTTGTGCCCGCGACAACTCAGCGGAGTACATGTATTGTGCTGCTATGATAAGACTAACTCACAGAGCAACGACTAGTTGGTGCAATATGAGTGTACAGCTGAGGACAAAGGCATTAAAACTCCATCACATCCCAGGTTATGTGTGGCTAGTGTAGGATGCCCAAGATGAAGGGAATGATGGCAGAGGAGTAAATTTTGATACGAATTGGAATGTTCAAGGGTAAAAGTACAAACCTATGTCACACTTTGGGCCAATCGTACAAATTCTATTGAACTTGTTTTGGGTGGAAGTAATTTAGCCAAGTAGGTTTTAGCTGAAACCACGTGGTGATGACATGGGGCCTATGTGGCCTCACCGTTTAGGCTTAGCAGGTTTCAGTCAAAACCTACTCAGTTGAATTACTTCCAACTAAAGGCCATGAATATAAAAGCAAAAAAAAAGACTAAGCGCGGGCATTTTGCATGTTCGCCCAAAGAATTTGTGGGCAGAGGATGCTTGCATGAAGAACTCACCTACAAAAAGGAAGTCAAAGCCATTTTTTTTGCATTCAATTTCGTTGATTTGGTGATTTGGTGACTTGGTTAGTTAAGTGTTGGTTTTTCTTGATAAGCAATTCGTTTCTCATTGTTTGTTTCATGATCCGTTTTGGTGCGACTGTAAGATAGGGTTTTATTTTGGGGGTTTTTTTATTATTGTCCAGTATTTAGTGTAAATCTTGCTTTGGACATGTTTTCTAAAGGCTGTATAATATACTTTAACTAAGGGTTTTTATATGTGATGTTCAGGGTTTATTTATAGAAAAAATCAAAAACTAAATTCCTAAGTCACAGTTTGTTCTTGAGGAATCTAATAACTGCAACATTCATGTTCTCATTCAAGTTCTGCATGTTTGTGTTTTGCTTGATAAGCAATTAGTTAACAATGAGCTTACTATTTGTTTGATGGCTCCTTTTGGTGCAACTGTAAGTTAGGGTTTTTTTTTTTTGGTTTTTTCAAGAACCTATGAACTCATCAAAACTAAGCATATCTTTATCTTCTTCACTTGCATGACATATATATTTTATATTCTTGTGAGCTTTTTCGATCTAGCTCTTATGTAGATAGCAAAGATAAAAAATTTATTGAGTTGGAGTATATTTTAAACCCTCAAAAGTGCAAGTATTTAAGAAATGATGTGATAGTTTGCTAAACTGTACAAAATTGTGGTAATAAGGGGTATGGTGCAAAAGCCTATTCAAAATTAGGATCCTTTGATTTGTCTTAGGACACTCTTTCAACAGTTCCCAAATTATAGGCATACTATTTTTTCATGCTTCCAAAACCAAAATCCTACTGCTATTTTCACATACCGACCAACAAATTATGTACAAAGCACTTGAGCCTTCGATTTGTCTTAGGACACTCTTTCAATAGTTCCCAAATTAGAAGCAGACTACTTTTTCATGCTTCCAAAACCAAAATCCTACTGCTATTTTCACATACCGGCCAACAAATTATGTGCAAAGCACTCTGTTTCCACATAATGAATAAATCTATATATTTCAGCCCCCACCTCTTGATCAATTGTACCTTGCGGGAATAAACACAACACTTAAGAGAGTTTATTCTCTCTCATGTCAAAACTTTGTACAAATTCTAATTTTTTTTTAAGGTTCAAGAGGTTCTTGAATCTCTAAAATATATGACATCTTTGCACTCAAAAACCAATAAGCTATATTAACATGTGATGCAATGCTTTCCTAAGTTTGCAACATCCTTATTAGCCCTCTCGTAGGTTTCATTCATAATAGCCTTTAAATAACTAAAATTTTCAGAATGGTATGGCCCGCATGCAAATTAAGAATACTCAACTCTTTCTAACCACAATTAGTCAATGTAGAGGAGGCAATATTTTAATTGAAATGTTCTTGAGCTAATGTTTGGTGTCTTTGAAATTTTGAGATCTCATACAAACATCCTTCAGCTAATCTCTAGGGTCCATCTTAGATCAAAAACCTTTTTACAAAGGATGACTATGATTCATATCAACCTCCTCCTCATCTTAGGATTTTGTAATCTATCTCAAAAATTCCAACTATAATTCAGTGAGGATCATATAGAGATTGCCTTTGTCTTTTGGCACATTTGGGCCCATACTAAATTACATTGTTGTGATTGATCATGACTCAACAAGCACTGCAGTATTTGCTAAAAATTGTATCTATAAACTTTGTGGTTGAAAGAAAATCATAGACAATAAGAATTATAGACACTCTAGTAATTATAGGTGAACCAAAACATTAATTTTTATTGTATATTTGTTGTTCATTTCATCCTAATTAATTATAGACAATAAGATAAAATTATAGACGATAAGAATTAATGTTTTAGATTTGATATTCGTAGTAGGGTTGAGATGAGCTTTCTCCTCCAAGAAACATTAGAATATAGAGTAGCTCATGAAATAACAAAGAAATATGGCATGGTCAACAAGAGGACATTAGTTGGTCCAAACCTTTTGGTTCTTCCAAAACATTTGGAACTAGCAGTAGTAGTAGGAGGAAGTGGTTTCTCCAAAATGTTTGGACCAACTAATGCTCTCTTGTTGACCATATCAATAAAAGTGGAAAGATATGGCAATAGGAACCAATTTCATATTTTTTAAAAATAGAAGAATCAATGAGATATTAGATTTAAAAATGAAACCCTTTTTGTACACAACCTAAACTATATAACCTATGCTACTCAAAATCTATGATAGACTTAGATTAAGCAAAAGAGTTAGTAAACATTGATGAAAAAATGAAAGCTCACCAACACCAACCCTTGTTGCAAAAAGTGAAGCTAGTTAAATAGTAGAAATTTTGGTGTCTAAAACAATATATTTTAGGATGTGGGCCTAGTAGAAATTATAAATATGACATACAATTCTATGCATTATGAAATTATAGAGTTGTAAGTCATCCTAAAATACATTGTGCTAGGCAACAAATTTTTTATTATAACTAATTCCACTTATCCATTCACATAACTCCAATTACTAAGGGTAGTAATTAGAGTTACTTAAATGGATAAGTGAGACTAGTTATAGTAAACAAATTGTTGCCTACAATGTATTTTAGGATATAACTTACAACTAGATATAATTTAATTTAAATGCATGATTTTATGAATATATTTAAGTGGTGCATTTAAATGAAATTATAGTCATACTCTTACATTAAGTTGTAAGTCATATCCTAAAATGCATTGTGCTAGGCACCAAAATTTCTACTATATCTAGTTTCACTTATCTATTCACATAACTCCAATTAATACCCTTCCAAGATTATTTCAATAAAGTATTTGATTGATCATTTATTGTATTCAATGTATACCATCATTGAGAACGGTGAAAAGAGAAAATTATTTGACATATCAGCCTTCAAACATAGTCAATTCACTTGAACATGCAAAATGCCAATCAAATATAGAAGAATATTAAATAACAATTTATTGAAATAATTTGGAAGGGTAAGAATTGGCCTTTTTAGATGCCTTACACTAAATGAATGTTTAATAGGTCATGCTTGGTGATGGTGTACATTCAATACAATAATTGATCAATCAAATACTTTATTGAAATAATCTTGGAAGGGTAGTAGTTGGAGTTTATGTCAATGGATAAATGAAACTAGTTATAGTAGAAATTTTGGTGCCTACAATGTATTTTAGGGTATGACTTACAACTAGATATAATTTCATTTAAATGCATGATTTTATGAATATATTTAAGTGGTGCATTTAAATTAAATTATAGCCATACTCTTACATTAAGTTGTAAGTCATATCCTAAAATACATTGTGTCAGGCACCAAAAATTCTACTATAACTAGTTTCACTTATCTATTCACATAACTCCAATTAATACCCTTCCAAGAT
>VDFB02256132.1:41201433-41233933 GCA_007258455.2 Sequoia sempervirens
TGCATACTCATGCAATGACATGTAGGTCACGACCTGCTAATGGATGTTGCACTGCATACCCATCGTGCCCTTCATTTCCCTTCATTAATATTACCCAATTGTTATTCAAGTTTAAATATAGTTAGAGAAAACATGCTTTAAACATGAGACTATGACTAAGAATTATTAAGATTAGTTAGGAAATAATCTAGTCAATAAGTCCATTTGATTAAATTAAAATTTTATTTCTCATTTGTTCCCCCGTCTACTCCGACTGTTGGTGTGCCTCACTCTGTGAATGACCTTGGCGAAGGTGACTTCAGGGAGGCGATGCTAGAAAAAGTGTTAGCCATTTCTGGCTCTTTCCCGGATGTGACCATGCGTAAACATGGGTGTGACGGGGAAGGAATTTTTGTGCGAAACCCTAAGTCTCCATTAGCGGAAAGGCTAAGTCTGAAAGATGGTAGTGTTGGTTTTGTCAAGCATGCAATGGATGGTGTGCTAGAATCACGCCATGATGACGGTAGTTGCAAGTGGAAAAGCTTCGTTGATGCCCTTGCCACCCGCCATTCTCCGCATAAGGGTCCTCATGGGGAGGGTTTCTCCCTGGGCACGTAGTCCACTGGCACATCCCCTAACAAGTGAGAATCAAAGCATCTTAGGCTCCACGGTGGGGCTTCCTTGCATCCTCCATTTGTCATGCGACAATCTTTTGCCCCTGAGATCAATTTAGAAAGCCTTGTTTGTGATAGAGAAGACTACTTGCAAGATCACACACTGATCTGCAGATTTACTAAGGTCTAGCCTAAATTATGTGACCTCCATTCTTGGATTGAAGCAAATTGGAAGGAATACCTAGAAGACAAAATCAACATTTACCCATGTGCAAAAGGGTTTTTTATCCTAGAATTCAAATTTGTGGATGATAAGGAAATGGTGCTAAAAACGGGGCCCTGGTTCTTTCAAGGGGATTTTTTGTACATGAAACCTTGGTTCCCTTCATTTGATCCACGCACATAGTCTTTTTCATCTGCATTTTTATGGGTCCGTTTACCTTACCTCCCGTTACAGTTTTGGGAAATTGATTGTTTGAAAGCAATTGGCAACAACTTGGGGAAATATCATGGTCTCTCAGATGAAACAGTTAACTATGAAAATTTGAATTTTGCTCGCTTATGTGTAGAAATGGATGTTGCAAATGGCCTCCCAGCAGAAATCTTTCTCAAAGTTGGAAAAAGAAGGTGGTGCCAACCGATAGATTATGAAAAGATTGCATTCAGATGTCGAATTTGCTTTGCTACAGAACATTCTACTATGCAGTGCAGTAAAAAATGTTTTGGGGAGAATACCGGTGCTGCCCCAAACAACAACCCCTCATGGTGGGTTGGGGATGAATCCAGACATTATGTTGTTTCACCTTCTGTAAAGAATGCTAGTGCCTCCACTCCCTCATTGCAGGAAACTACTCTGGCTCTGGTCCCTTCCCACTCGACTATGGAAGAATGCAATGTTCAAGTGACCACGCCTGATTCAAAACAAGACGTTGCTTGCAGTTCTTTTTCCCTCTTCGGTGGTCTCCAACTCTGTCTCTTCTTCACCTTCGATGGCTACTACTGTGGATTATAACCTTGACTCTTCCTTGTTGGAAGTTTCATGCGTGGGCCAGCATCCTTCATCGGTTGACCATTAGGCTTGGACGAAGGTGAAGAAAAAGAAAACTCCACCTTCAAAACAAAAAAATCCAATGTCACTAAGATCCTCAAAGAAAGAAGGAATTCTGGAGGTATAGTTTGTGGTCACACCCATTTTTTGGTTGTCCAATATCACTAAGATTCTAAAAAAAAAGAAGGAATTATGGAGGTATAATTTGTGGTCACACCCATTTTCGGGTTGTTGCATGCTCTACTAGGTAAAATTATATTTGTGTTGGTGCACCCCTGGTGGTTAGGGCATGCATTTTTTTGATCGTATTTTTTGGGAGCTCTCCCCCTTGAACATCACTTACTTATAAAAAATAAAAATAAAATTATATTATAATTTATTATATAATATTAAAAATATATTTAATTATTAAAAAATATAATATAATAAATGATCAAGAATTAAATATAATATTATTATATTGTAGTTTATTAAATAATACACTATAATATATTATAGTATATTAATAATAAATTATAATATAACATAGTATATCATACTATAATATAATATATAAAATAATATTTATTATTATTAACTTCTAAAACTCTATTTGTTTGCAACAAGAATAAAAAAAATTAACAATTTTTTATTATTTTTGATTAAATAAGCAACATTTACAGGGTACTGTACCCTTTACACGGAAATCCCTTAGGGCTAAAAAGAAGCTAGTTCAAGCCAAGATGAACTAGGAAAGAAGCATAGAACAAAGGGGAGTTGATCCCTAAACAAACATGAGCCAATAGGGCTCGAAAAAACAAGGCAATAGGCTACACACAAAAACAACTGACAGACAGCTATCAAACAACAGACGAGGACTAGACAACCCCAAAACTTGAGGGGACTAGTCTAACTCCCAAAACCCTAGGCTGCAAAGTACCAGAAGATTTGGGGAGTCCCTTCTTTCTTTGAACAATAGACCAGGTCAGCTTGAAAATGAAGTCCGCTGAGCAAGGTGAGAGGAGTGGATCCTCAACAACCACTCGAGTAAAGAGCTAACCCACAACGAGGGATTTGACAACACAAAAGAGGATAATAGAGTAATCAAAGTACCAATAGAGGCAATCAATGAGGGTTGGGCAGGCTCAACTTGAACAACGACAACAAACTCAACCTTAATAATGACAACAACTTCAGGCAACAATGGTTTCTCGAAAGGGATAGCCGGAAGAGGAGCCTGGATAGATACAAACTCCTTGGAAGAATTAGTGAGCAAGCATCCTTCCACTAGGTGGTAGTGCCAATGCGACGAGCAAGAGGGAAACCAAAGGCCAAATGACCAATGGAGAAACATCTCCTACACCGAAAAGGGAGACCCTCATAGTCCAAAAGCTACGTCCATGGTCTATCCTCTACCAATAAAACCACATCACCATAGAGAGGTTTGGAGATGTCCAAATCTACTAAAATACAAGCCACCTTAGTATGCCCAAGATCTCAAGTCGTAGAGTCCACCTTCAAAAAGCTTCCAATGACATTGTCAATAGCTTCAAAACAAGATTCCTCCCAAAATTGGAGAGGGAGATTTGGCAGATGAACCCAAACTAGCCTGGTTTTCAATGACTTCATAAGAGGATTGAAAGAGTGAGACCAAGGCCTAATGGACAATGAATGAACTCCCCACATCCACCCCTTGTCTAGCACACAGTCTCGTTCCGTAGAGGAAGCAGAGGTAACAATGAAGAACCCCCTTGCACATTGATAGAGCTCAATATGCCTAGAGACAATAGGCTTCGAGGAGACGAAACCCAATCATGGAGATTAGGGAGGGCCACAAGCTATTAAACCTACAAACCACACCTTGATTCAAATAAAAATCCTCATTTTCAACAATCTCAGGTCCACAAACCACAACAGGGGAAGCACGAGCATAGGGCAAAGGCCTAACCCTAGCTAGAGCAGGTAAATCTTTTGAAATAACATAAAAAAAGACTTCTAATGGTAGCCCAAAGCGGCCCTAAAGCTAGTAGTAGGGATGCCACCAGAAATCGACACATAAGGCGACACCACAAGAGGCGACACCATATGAGGCAGCATAGCAGAAAAAGGAGTAGAGGGGTTAGAACCACCAGCGACCGTCCCCTGCAAATCAACTCCTAAGCGAGCTTGATTAGCGACATCCTGCAATTTTTTTCCTGTTGAGCGTCGTTCCTCCTGCCCAATGACATGTTCAATAAATTAATTGTTGTGGAGCATATATATGTAATTATATTAAATTATAACATTTTTTTATCATATTTTCACATATTTTAACTTTTACTTATATAGATTTTTTAATCACTATTTTTAACTCTTTCAAATTTGGTTTTTTTTAAAACAATTTCTTACTTTAACTCTCCTATAATCATTGCATCCCAGATATGCAAACAGTAAGGGAAAAAAATGCCCCAAAAAAAGTCAATAAAATTGCAAACCAAAAATATTATGTTCAATTTGAATGCAAAAATATTAATCACTAGTTACAAACACTATAGTTCCATGACAAGAACTAAAAATAAAATAAAAAAGTGAAATTGAGATTTTTTTTTTAAAATTCATATTAAAAACATGTCCCACTTAACCCATTACTACTAATATTAAAAACATGTCCCACTTAACCCATTACTACTACAAATATATTTATGATTTTATTTTATTGTTTTGAGTTCTATATTTATAAATAATAGTTGATTTTATATAGAAATAGAATTTATATTAAAAAACTCTTATCTTAATTTTTTATTTTATTTTATAATATTTAATTTACTATTAAGGATCTTTCGAAGATACTTCTTTTATTCTATTTGTATAAATCAATTAAAAAATAGATTTTATTATTTAAACATCTTTTATGTAAATTAATGTAAGATAGATATGTTAGTATATATAAATTTAAATTATATAAATATAAAATTTGAAGTGAGATCAATAAACACAAAATTTAAAAAAAAAACATCTTGACATCTTTTATATAAAATTATATAAAATATGTATACTAAAAAATTATATATATATCAAATTTAAAGTAAGGTAAAAAATGAGCCCACTGGGGATCAAGTCTAGTAGAGTGCAAAGCTCCCACACCTAAAAAGGGATGAGGATGGGGTCATGCCCTAGACGAATTTTGACAGAATGGATAAGCTAAAGAGGACCCCATCGAAGATATCTCCAAAAAAAGAAAAGAAAACACAAAACATTTAGATTTTTTTGTTTTGTTTTATAGATTTATATAATATACTAATGAATATAAATATAAGTTAGATATAAAACTTGATGTAGGGTCAATAAACCAATAACATTGAAATTGAATAGCTAGGAGTTTGATTAGTCTGTTATCCTGTGGATTGATGGTATCAAATCAAATCTAGTAGTTTACTTGTGTCTCGTGACCAAGTAATTTAGATTTTCACGCTACCCCAGGGAGGTAGTGGGTGAGTTATTTGGTGATTGAATTTATTACCGTCTCGTAACTGCAGTTCTTTTAATGTTCCACAGCAGATTCTTTGCTATGTTCATATCCTATTTTTCTCCAATGAGAATATCTTCTTTGGCATTTTTTCTTTAAATAGCTATGGACCCTGCTTCCTATTCAATTCCTTCGACCCCTTACTGCAATTACATGGCTATTTCAACATAACGTACTTGACTGACCAGAAGTCAAAACTGTAAAGATATGAAAATCTCACAGGGGGTTTTTCTTGAGAAGTTTTACAGGGTTTAAGAAAAAAAATTGGTGGATTCTTTTGAGCTTTCTCATATTTGGGTTGTAGGCGGAGGCCATTTGCAGAAGAGTAATGCAAAACATATTAATATTGAGCTATAATTTAGTAGATAAAGTAAATCATGGATAGAGGGGATTTTAGTGCAGGAGCATCTTCATCAATGGCCATGGAAATGCCCATCATGCATGACAGTGATCGGTACGAGCTTGTTAGAGATATTGGGTATGGCAATTGTGGTGTTGCGCGCTTGATGCGTGACAAACTCACCCAGGAGCTCGTTGCTGTCAAGTACATTGAGAGAGGCGAAAAGGTTTACATCATTCTCTCTCTCTCTCTCTCTAAGGCTTTCACTTGTTTTTCCTATTTTTACACCTGAATTTAATTTGTTGTTATGGTTGGTTTTTTCAGATAGATGAGAATGTGCAGAGAGAGATCATCAACCACCGTTCGTTGTGCCATCCCAATATTATTCGCTTCAAAGAGGTAAACATTCTCGAGTACTGTTTGTTGCCTCGATTAGGTGCAATTGAGGTGAAATGTGTCCAGTTGTGTCTAGCGAAGTCTTGAAATTTTAGTTTGTCTTGTGCTCCGTGCTTCTTATTTTAAGGTAAGGAATACCAGCTTTTGAATAATTCAATTGGGATATGGGACAATTCATCTTAAGATACAGAATCAAGTTTCTCAAGACTCTGGTTGTGTGATTTCTGCGGTTTCGGGGATTGTTATATAATAATAACTGTCTTTACGACTTGATTTTTTAATATGAGTTTTGTTCAACTTGGTTCTTCTTTAAGGTAGGAAATTGGACGCTGAACATAAGTCAACTTGGTATTGTAACTTTTTCTGAAACTAGGTTTAAAATGTAGAGATTTGCAATGTTTTTTAGAGTTTTGTTTTCTGATTTCTGTATAATGGATTAATTGTGGGATTTGGTATGATCCATGGATGGTAGAATTATGATCTCAACTACATGCTTATGGAATTATGGTGCTTCAAAATTTAACTTTTATAGAAAACTTCCCCTGAATTGTGAAGATGGTTTACCATTTCGAGTATAAACTTTGAGGCAATTGTTTTTTAATAGCTAGAGCAGGAGCTTCTAATTGTCAGACCCCTACCTGCAAAAGGGAGAATGTTAAAGGTTAGTGCCGAGCATAAACTTCCATCTTCATATTTGACATACCAAACTGGCCAAAGAATACTGGCTATTCCCAAAACTACAACCTATACCAACAAGTTTATGTTATCAGCATTGTCACACATTTTGACTGGTCAAAACAGACCAAGAGACCATGGCAGAAAGTAAAAGTTGATCAACAAAATATTATTAATTATAAGCATAAGAATTTGAAGATGTTGTACGTTTAAAAAAAAATATTGTGGTAAAAAGTTCACCAATACATATTAAAATAAGAGGTTACATATAAGTTATAATCCATCATGTGACAGTTAGCTCAAAGCAAAGTGTCAAGGTCCATACAAGGAACCCACCTATCAATAGCTGGCTGAAAAGCAAAGCGATCTAAGTTTGACAATGCCAGTTTAATACAAGGAACCCCTCAGAAAGTTAAAAGCAGTTTTAAGAACCCATCAAGGCGTCCAGAGAGAAGTATAAGGAAAAGCAACATAAATAAAGATCACCTAGGGGGCTCAGTCCTCCTTGTCACATCCATATTTTCAGCAGAATGTTCAACTCCCTGTGTCAATTTACCTTGTCTCCTTCAGTCAACTGGAGTAGGAGTCGTATTTTTGTGAGGTTCCTCAAGCTTTTCATGAATTCTAGTGTCTTCAGTAATCATATCCTGCACTCTACACTCAATTATAGCATTATCTGCCCTTGGATGGGCCCCTCCATATCCTGAAGTAGGAAGAGGGATATAGACCTTCACAGAGTTTAAGGACACTAGCTTGGATGCCACTTAATACTCTTATCTCAGTAAACATTATCCACACCAACTGTTCCAGTCTTTGTCTTGTCCTCTCCATGCTGCCAGTCGTTTCAATGATGGTGTCATAAATGACATCTGAATTTTCCATACGCTCTTAAGGGCCACCAGAGAGATTGACCTCTAATAGCTCTGAGCCTAACATTACCATTGCCCATGTTATATTTCTCTTCAACAATAAGAAACCCTTACTTATTGTTACCTTGCCTTATCAGGAAAAGGCCCTGCCTTTATCTCACAAGTCCTAACAATCACTTCCAACTGACACCCTAAGAGTGGGAGTGATGCTCAGATTCTAATCTGGAACCTGATAAATCCTTGGAAATCGATCATGGCTAATAAAAAAAGAGTGGCACCAAATAGAACCACCATTTATAAACCTTTCATTAGTAGATTCAGGTACTCTCAGACTCTCAGTAACATTTTAAATTGCAAGTCAAGAAAAGAATTGCGACTCTACTGTTGAAGCCAGTTGGAGACCTAGCCTCTCCCTTAAAAGCATGATGATTCCTTGCCTTCCAAAAAAAAACTAGAATACTTCAATGGAATAAACAGGCCATAAGATCCTCATAAAGGTAGAACCGTAGAATGCTTTATATTTACTGAATAACAAATAATCTTAAAGAGAACATCAAACCACAGTATTTCTTTGTGAGCATACAAGGACCAAGCCAAATGAATTATCTTCCCTACATATCTAGCAAATAGACAATCAAAAAACACATGTACCATTGATTCATGCTTTCTACGAACAAGGCAGAGACCAACTACAAACCTAGATTTAGTCAACACCTCTCCAACAGCTAGTTTTTGTTGCAGATGGAGCCACCTTAACCAAGATTTCTTTGGTTCCAAGCAAGAAGCCCAAACAAGAGAAAATTTATCAGACCACCTTCTTAGTCTTTTTTATCACCTGTATAGTGGTGGCCAATTTCTCATATATTTTCATATCAGAGATTACAGATAAGGGAGGTCC
Organism: Sequoia sempervirens; assembly: GCA_007258455.2. Lineage (NCBI taxonomy): Eukaryota > Viridiplantae > Streptophyta > Pinopsida > Cupressales > Cupressaceae > Sequoia > Sequoia sempervirens. The sequence goes on from VDFB02256132.1 coordinate 41,209,737, forward strand.
TTTAGTCCATCTAAACTTATAGTCTTATCCTAGACTTGTGAGTCAAAATGACAAAATCAAAAGAGAATCCAACAGAACACTTTCTCAGAGAGTGAACAAGCATCAAATAAGTTCTTTAGGAAGGGAGTATCTTGTAAACTTGCAAGAAGCCAAACCAAGGGATAAGCTAATCATCAACAATGACATCAAAGAAGAATTGAATCCTTTTGCTAAACCAGAATCTAGCAGAGCACTGAGTAATATGTGCAAGAGGTTTGTTCTTGTACTGGAAATTCTGCCATATGGACCTAAAGACATGGAGAAGGACAAAAGTACTGACCACAAGGGGCTTTACTGTGTTCCAAGCTTCCCATATAAGATCTAAAGATGACTGATCTGCTGGAACAACACTAAAGGGTCTAAAGAAGAGATCCACAGGGTGCAAGCCCTTCCAATCAGATTTTCCATTGGAACAAGTTCTCAATATGTTATTCCTTATCAATACCTTCCAACGCTCTTCACTTGAGAAGGACTATAAAATCCACTTTACTGCAAAAATCACCTACTGAAGCTTTAAGTCCTTGAGAGACAGTCCTCCAAAGCTTATAGAAATAGTACAGAGTTTGACACTGAGGGGAAGAAGTGTAAATGGAATTCAATTACCTGGGTTTAAAATAAAAAAAAAACTTGGGAAATTAAAAAACTATATAATATTTATAAAAATAGAGAAAATTTTGATTTTTGTTATTTCATTTCAATCACAGTGCATATAGATTAGAAATAAACACATAGCCAAACAAAAAATGCAATGATAAAAGAAGAATATGATTTTTATAAAAAGCTATTTTACTTTCATCTAAGAGGTTTATGTAGAAAACAGAAGGCTGGTACTCAAATAGTAAATATTATTATATTACTGTCATGGAGCACAGCCTTTAGGGGCAGCCCCATGTTTTTAATTTAAACCCATTTAAGGGTATAAATTAAAAAAATTAACTCTAAAACAGATCTGTTCATACTAAAAATATTTTTTTAAAATTCATCATAAAGGCCATCAAATACAGAGCGAACGTCTAATTCATGTGCTGCTTCTTTCTGCGGAGGAAATGCGCATGAGTTAAAGCGGGCAAAGCATGCCAACATATAAATGTTTACCCAATATTTTATAAAAAAAAAAAAAAAAAAAATCCACTAGAAATCTAAACACTAGCATATTCTTCTTAGTTGGCAAAATTTAATTTCAACAGCTTTCTAACATCTAATTTATCAGGAAATCTCACTTCTGAAACAAAAAGCACGGGTGTCTTCATTTACATTTTTGCATCGCATGACTATTATTTTATTTGCTCTCAGACCATAAAAAGAGTTTGATCATCTTATGCAGCTGAAATATATTTGAATTAGGAAACAACCCTCATGAGGCATAGAATAAACCATAAAAGAACTTTGTAACAAGCTTGGAATCTTCCAGCAAGAGACAACAATTGACCTTGCCACTTAAGACCTCTTATTGATTTTTTCAAATGCTCACTTCCACGCCATTGACATAAGAGTTAAGAGCAAAAGAGATGCCCAAGTATCTGACTACTTTTGTAGATCCAAACCAATTCCAACCCCAATCAACCACCCAAAAGGAGTGAGTTATTCTGCCCCAATGATTTGTACAATCAATTAATGGGTATTTCTTATACACTTTTGAATTAGATATGTGCATTTTATTAATTTTCATAAATCTGCAGAAAAGCAGTAGTTGACATTCATGGAAACACTACATTATGAAAGGAATTTTGGTATTGAACCTTCTGAATAGTCTGGTTTACAATTTGGAAGGGAATTTTCTTGGTATGCCTTATCAACATGGAGCTGTAGACACTTGTCTACATTTTTTTTTCTTCATATTTTTATTTTTCCACATCAATGACAATAACATAAATATTCATCCACATTTTGTTCTTTAAAGCTTCTGTAAGATCCCTCAGCTTGTCTGGTGCAGGTCATATTGACTCCGACCCATCTAGCAATTGTCATGGAATATGCTGCAGGGGGCGAGCTGTTTAAGCGCATATGCAATGCAGTCCGCTTTGGCGAGGATGAAGTGAATTTACCTTTTCCATATTGGCTGAACAATTTGTAGAGCTAATGAATGTTTTCAACTTTTTATAATCCTCATGTTGTTTATATTTTGCAGGCACGCTTTTTCTTTCAACAACTTATTTCAGGTGTTAGCTATTTCCATTCTATGGTATGTATTATATTCTTGCTCCTATATGATGCTGCTGCATTGCAACAGAAGAAATGATATAGAACAAATGAAGTTTCTAAAGAAGCAGTCTGCAAATCTATTGTTAGGGAATTTCACATTATGTCTAATAAATTCATATTATATTTGAGATTTGTTTGTTCTAATTGTAAAGAATCTAGGAATTCAAGGTCAAATTGATTATAAGGCCAGCAGAGAGGAATGGAAGGTTAATTCAGATGGGAAACAAGAGAGACAAGAAAAACATTGATGCGGGTCGACAGTGACAGGGAGAAGCTAGGTAAACAAAATATAAAAAGGAATCATAAGGAGTGGGTTTCAGAGAATCCTTATGACGTGAAACCATCATTGAGGTCTATACAATAGGTTTAATGGCAGGAAAAGATTTTGAGTTTGCTCAGTCTGAGGAAGAGGCAAGGGGTAAGACAAATCCTATTTTGGGCATGTATAAGAATGATAATCAGATAATGTGTTTATATATACTTCTGAATCAGTTGGATGAGTCTCTCAACACCTTAAGCCTCAAAAGGGAGCTCATTTGAATAAGATCTGTGCCATTCTTTTGTCTACTACTTATGAAGCATTTGATATTTTGATACATTTTAAAATTGTTAAATAAGGAACATTGTTAGGCATTGGAATGTAACGGGTGTGATAGAAAGCCCATTGTGGCTGGTTTATTTTTACACTGGCTTAAGAATTTTATTGATTTTGTGTGGGATTGTATACGATGGTGCGTTTGTCTTTCTGAAGGCAAGAGAGGAATTGTTTGTTGTATAGCCCATTGGTTAGCTATTAAATTCTTGGTAAGGTCAATATACAGATTGTAGGTTCCATTTGTGTACGGTATAGCCATGTACCTGGCTTTTGCTTTCATCATTCATCAATATTAACTCAGGAGAGAATTCATGTAGGGGACTGTATTATTAATCTCCTCTTAGCATAGTGGATGTGGGTGTATGCACTAACATATGGTTTCTACTAAATTAATTTCTAAATAAGAAAAGCTAAAAGGACTTTCTTTGTACACAAGGAAAACATGCAAGGCAACAAGGTAGGGAAATATAGTAATGATAATATGCAAAGTAGTAATGTATATGGTAATATGCAAGAAAATACATAGAGTAATTGTGCAATGGAGATTCAATATGATTTTACTATAAATGATAAATAATCAATCCTACAAAATGGAAGGAGACAGCAAAAAAGGTGCTCCTAGGGTTGATTTGTTGATCCATCAATTTCTCCCTTGGCTTGAGGATTTGTGGTGAGATGGTTGTAGGTGATTTCAAGAAGAATAATTGAAATTCAAGTATGTCACAGTGTGGGACTCCAAGTACTTGGTGTTGTTCATTGATGAATCTCCTATTATTCAATCTCAAAGGCCTTTACTCTTTTGGTGAAATTCCTTTATACCGATGTAGGATAGGTGATGAACTGTTTTTTTTGTAAATAGATTAAGACTTATTTTATATATATGGGTGCAAATCGTAAGTCAGAACTCCTAAAGGCTGACAACAGGAATAAACTTTCAATGTAATTAGATTTCCACAATCCATATGAATTTATGTCTGAATGCTTCTGGATTTGATTGTGTGTCCACTTTTTTCATCAACGTTTCGGATCACACTCAGTGAACCATCATCAGGATAGAGAGAGTTGAAAAAGATGATGATGGTTCACTGAGTGTGATCCGAAACGTTGATGAAAAAAGTGGACACACAATCAAATCCAGAAGCATTCAGACATAAAAAGGAATAAACTTATTTAAAATTTTAAACTATATAAGTTCATTTTATAAATATGACTTCAATATGTTTGCAAGTGGTTTTAAATCTAAGAGTTATAATGAAGAAGATATTTATAGAGGACCCCTTCACATTTATACCTAGTCAAATTTGAGAATTTCAAGGATCTAAGGTGCCATGGAAGCGTAAGAGGACATGAATGGGAGCTAAATGGAAGTGATGAGAGATAGTAAGGTAGACGGAAATTCATAAATTAAGGATCCATGAAACTACTCTTGACAAGACTACTCAAGCGAGCTCACTGCAATATTGAATTTATGAGGTTAATGTGCACACTTGTTCTTGCAAAGACAGAGTGTTTGTATATCAAATTTCCAAGGTATATAGTTGGAAGGTGACTTTAAAACAGTTACAAGGAAGGAGCATTCTTTTGGATTTTTCTATTTTAAATAGAGAAACTTATATTTGGTACAACTTACAAGCATGCTTTGCTTGTTATTGATTTTACTTAGAAGTAGAAGTACAAAGGAGTAGCCATATAGGACAAGTTTTATTGTCACCATAAACAAGTAGGCAAATCTAGGGTTGTCACCATATAGGACAGGCTATATCGTTGTCTATAGGTTTTTTCATCACTCTAGCTTTTTAAGTAGGATTCTAAAGGCAGTCACTCTAGTTACAAGCTAAGAATGCTTTCTGGTTCTTACTTTCTTTTAACTACTTAAATACAGGAAAGGATTAACCTTCTTAGTAGACAAGAAAGGAGTAAGGATTTGTATTTAGATAAGTCTCCTGCATAGCCTTAGACGATTGATCATTGCGCAATGACTAAATGGTGGTTGGGAAGCTAGTGTACAAGTCGTTTGGCAAGAAAGTTGGATAATTTGGAAGTTTGTGGTTGCAATAAATTTTGATTTCTTATAGACTGGGACAAAGGATGGCAAGGCAAGGAAGAGTGAAGGATAAAGGCTTACATTGTAGTTAATATTTACTTCGTTTTCTTTCATTTCTTTTCTCCAAGAGAGTGGTGAAGTTAGGAAGGATCCTAAATATCTACCTTTAGAGTAAACTTGGGTGAAAAGGAGCATTCTCTCTCGTTTCAGAGGGAGGATTTATTCTCAGGACAGAGAAAGGAGATCATTTGGTTTTGTGGATGTCAAGACCTAGGTGCCAGTTTTGGCTTTAGAATTTAATGTTGGGGTGCTGTCCATGGGAATACTGCTTGGAAGATCTCGAGTACAAAATCCAAGTAGCCAATAATATATTCAGTATGAAATGCTTTTTGCATTGATAAATTTTATTTGTACTGCTTTTGATTTTTACTTATTAATTTTCCATTGTCCTGAAGAGTATGTAGGATCTCTAGCCACTAGACTCTACTCATTTGAAATGGAACTAACTATTATTTAGACAGATTTGGAACCTTTGTGGTAGAAGCTTCTTGTGCTTGAGAAGTTCTGTGTTTTTTCTTCATTGTCTTCCGAGGATTGGCGGAAAATATTTTACGAAAGGGGTTATGTACAAGTGAATATTTATGGCACTTTCATTGGGGTGATTCTTTGTCATGAAGAGATCTTCACCTCAATTTCTAACTCCATAGAAAGTATAGGCCAACTTACCTAGAGGTAATCAATTTGATTAGTCTAGATGGCATGATCAAGTCAACTCTTGAGGTTACTGATCTGATCGAGAGAAAAGAATGGCCAAATACTTAATCCATCTGCTCCTTTGAATCTTATGGTCTATGTGTTTACAGTAGGCACAATCCTACTGTTGTGAAGAACACCAAATATTTAATAATCAACTTTGAGGAGAATTAGAAGCAATTCATCCCCTTTTTGTGTTTTCAAACTTAGATCACCTTCAGTGAAAGGTTTTGTTGGGATGACTGGATAGCAAGCTTAGGCTAGACAGAATCGATCTCACTGATAGCACAGCTTTTGGGACTGTAAGTGTGGTAGATCGATTTGGGCCCTTTGTTGGTTGGTGATTATTTTTGTATAACAAATATGCATGGTTTGTTCTGGCATATTCTCTTGTTCACAACTACCACTTACATCTGGAAAGTGAGGTTTGTTACTTTTGATGGTGCTTAAGGAGATTTTTATTATTAGTCTTGATATATTTTTTGGATGACGTAGGTATGCTCATATCTGTTTTAGGTTCCTTTTACTTGGAAATTTTTGCTTTCTGATATGTGATCCTAGTTGTTGATATTTGTCCTCATTTGATTTGTGGGGAAGTTTTGCACTGTGAGGGGTTGTACTTGGCTTTTTATTTATAATATATTGGTTTTTGTAGGGAAAAGGTTGCCATTTTCAACCAGTACTTTTTAATGCAAGTTTTTTCCTTTATTTGTACTTTGAAGTAAAGCTCATTACATGTTTGAACTTTGAAGTGCATAAATGTTACTCACTTTTGTTATGTAGAGAATAGAACTTTAGGCTTATAGATTTCAACTTGGAAAATGTGCAGGAAGTTTGTCATCGTGACTTGAAGTTAGAAAATACACTTTTGGATGGAAGTCCTGCCCCTCGGCTCAAGATATGCGATTTTGGCTATTCCAAGGTGCTTTTCTTGTGCCTTCCAATTGAGAAATGCATATGCTGGTAGAAAATATGGAATCCTTCATTGTTATTTGTTCGAAGATTAAAGATGGCTTTTAATGCTACAATTGTCTTTCAGTCTTCTCTACTTCATTCTCAACCCAAATCAACTGTTGGCACACCTGCATACATAGCTCCAGAAGTTTTTGCCAAGAAAGAATATGATGGCAAGGTATGGGGAGCCTCTACTAATTCCCAGTTTTCATTTTGGCAAACTGATTTGTGAGAAGTTGCCTGAGTTGATATTATACAATTATATTTTTTTGACTTTAATGAAATTCTTGCAAGTTTTCTTTTGCTTCATGTGATTGTTACTTTGGACCTTTAATTTTGCAGATTGCAGATGTTTGGTCTTGTGGCGTGACCCTCTACGTCATGTTAGTAGGTTCCTACCCATTTGAGGATCCTGTGGAACCAAAGGATTTTCGAAAGACTATTGGGGTAATGAAGTCTGAAGGAGGAGAATTAAATAATTTAGTTTCTTTTAGAGATTATTAATATAGATTTTTTCTTCAAAATAATTTGAGTGGTTCTTGATTTATTATAATATCATGTAACACGTTGATCTGCAGCGTATAATGAGAGTCCAATACTCAATCCCAGACTTTGTGCAAATTTCATCTGAATGCCAGCACCTGCTTTCTAGAATATTTGTTGGAAATCCAGCCATGGTCAGCAATTTTTATGAGCCTTTTGGATAGATTCGCTTCAAAGATGGCATGTCCTTTTTGAAAACATCCTTCAAATTATTTTGCTTTCAAATTTACATTTTAGCTTCTTCAGACTTATCCTTTTGTTTTATGTTCATATGTGGTTCTCCAAACAGCGAATAACAATGACTGAAATCAAGAATCATGAGTGGTTTTTGAAGAATTTACCCGCAGACTTGGTGGATGCTGGAATGAGTAATCAATATGATTACACAGAGCGATCTTCACAAAGCACTGATGAGATTATGAGGATTATTGCTGAAGCTAAAATTCCTGCACAAGGGTTTGGCCTAAGGCAATATCTTGGAGATGATCTTGATTTTGATGACATGGATCTAGAAAATGACTCTGACCTGGATATCGATAGCAGTGGAGAACTTGTTTATGTTATGTAAGTATATTGTTATTGCAAATTTTTCAGTGAATTGGCAACGTTCTTGTCATCTTCCCAGAAGAATTCCTGGAACTTCACTTCCTGTCCATGCTGGCTTTTTAGTCTGTCAATACATTGGATTCCGTATCTTGGAGAGCAGAGGCAGAAGCTATGATCTGGCCTACACTTGTTAGATTTATGAAAGGCTTGTATACAGAGCTTCATCTGAGATCCTGATGGCCTTACAGTTGTTTTGAAACTTACGCCTTGCTGAAGGGAATTTTATCCTGTAATTGTAGGAATGTGTTGCATTTTTCATATACAGAATTTCCTTGTAATGGGATATATGGATGAACTTGAAAACCTGAATTTTATAGAAATAATTTACTGAAATCATTTACATTTTGTGTTCTAGCAATTCTCATTGAATTTTTGAAACGTAAATTACTTTCTTCATGTTCAAAAGCTTTATAATGTATATATTGATTGGGTTTATGACTTTATTCCATTGGAAATAGAACAACTAGTTGATGCTAAGGTGAAAGATGCAATGAATCAAGAAATTCCTCATTACGAGATTGTTAAAGTAGATCAAGTACATTTTTATTGAAAATGATCAGTATAGGTTAAACTGCAAACAAATTTTCACCTCTTTGGAAATTTGCACAATGGATAACATTGCTTCTCAATGAAGGATGATTGATCCCTGTGGATTATGGCTTTGAGCACCTTGTGGTACAATGATGTTACTCTGTGCCATATATTATCTTCAACACCAGCTTCAAGATCTCTCTTGGAACATGTGAACATACTATGAAGCTCTTACTTGGTGTAAATATGCCACAAGACCTCTTTTAGAACATGTGGACGTAACATATATACCACCACTTTGATCTTCTACAATATTAATGCAGTTATGAATGAAGGATCTAATGAAAGACTATCTAAATAGACAGACGATCTAATGAAAGACTATCTAAATAGACAGCCTAATACACATTTATTCGCTGCAAATTATTAAGAATAATAACACCAATAGTTTCAAAAAAATCATGTCAACATTCATTCATAATCATTAAATCAAGCTTTAAGGCTTTACAATCATGTCCTCACAACTTTATAATCACAAAATAACTGACTTAATGGGCAACAAATAAGTCATCCTCAACTCATCCAGAATTTGGACCCTTTCTTGTTCCATAAACTCTAAACCCTAAGCTTGTAGAAAACACAAAACAAGAAATTGTACAATGTTATCTTAATTATAAATTAATGATACTTAAGATAGGAAGAGAAGAATTAAAAAACACCATATTTATCCTAGAAATCCTCTTAGAGAAAAACTAGACTATGGCAGTGGCAATTGCCTATCACTCATATTATGTAGTAAACTAGCATGTACAACGAGTATGCAAATGGAATGGATACAATCTGTCCTTGCATTTGTGCCTATGGATGCAATCTGTCCCTTGCTCCATAAATTGCATATCTACCATGTTTGTGTATGCTTCTACGCTACTTTATGTTTACCTCTCATCACTTAGGATTACAACACATGATTGATCTCCTTAATTTTGAAAGAAGATACAACATATAATTTTTATCTTTTCTATCAATTTGAAAAGACACAACATAGACTTGTCCTTAAGTATATTCTTTAACAAACTGATACAACCACATATTTATAGGTTCCTACGCACAAGGGTTCTTTCAAGCCTATAATTTTCATCGACATTGTTGAAATGATGATTGTTTAGTTTGGATTTCAAGCTTTGGCATGCATATTGTTGGTGGATACTTATACAAAAGTAGTAGCATCCAAAGCATTCTTGCAATTGTGTTATAGTCTATGTTTTCTAGCATTGTCAAATAGTTGTTTACAAAAATCCATGTGCATTACAATTTTGGTAGTCCATTCAAATCACAATTTCCTCTCATTTGTGAGTTCTTTGTGTGTATTAGTGTGTGCACAAAATTCAATAGCTATAACTCTTGTGATGCTCTGAGCATGCTACAATGGATAATTAAATAAATTTCCTACTTTCTACATAACTATAGTACAAATGAATTACATTGTTATAGAAGAAAACACTACTATAATGTTTTTGATAAATCAAAAAGGAAAACCAAGGTCCCAACCCTTTTACAAAGCAAGCTTGAAGGCCACAAGGAGAAAAACCAAAAAATAACTAACCAAAGACTAATTACAAAATAGGGAAAAGCAACAAAAACAAACAAACAAAAAAAGAAGAAAAACTGCTCGTTACATCATGTCTTTTTGGGGAGACAAATTTCCCTAGTCATCAAACATGAAAGAAAAAATGTCCTCTTTTAAGGTCTTTCCTAATGGATTTCTTCATATTAGGACCTTCAAGAGTACGCTCAAACCTTCTCTTCTAGAGCTCCCATATAGCATTCTAGAGGAGGTGCAAAGAGGTAGCCAACCCGTGCATCACCTAAGATTGAAATTGATCACATTGTTGAATTTTTTCTCTAGGGTGTCCATTCTTTGTTGCAAAGACTTGAGAGAATTAGTACTATGAGCACAATGAGAACAAAGATGCACAAGGGAAGTCGTATTGTCCTCTTGAATTCTTGTACCTTTGACATCAATTTTGGTCATCGAATCATCATCAAAGCATATAGTCATTTCTTTGTCAACCTCAAGATCATCTACAAGGTTAGAAGACTCAAAGTCATAAGGAGCATTCAGTTTTGGAAAGTGGCTAGGGCCAATCATTGGAGAGGCAAACATCTTCCTTATCTTCAAAATCTTGAAAAATGGCTAGAATCTTCATTCCTACTAATTAAATAATCATTGTCCTTCACATCTTGGTTGCTAACATGTTAGACCTTTGCATGATTTTCCCTTTAAGAGAATTTTCCATAGTAGTCTTAGAATCCAAAGTAACAATGAAAAAATTAGATTTTTTACCATTAATAGGTAATGACCAACATTTAGAGTTTTTACTCTGTCTTAGAAACACCAACACTTTTGGGGTTGTTCTTAGGGGTGTAGGAGACCACTTTAAAAGAGAATCAATTGCCACAAAAATTGGGCAACTAGTAACACCATGATCAATGACAATATATTACCTTCCAACATAGGCCTAACATTTCAATCACCACTTTAATGGAACATCCTCAAACTCATTACTACCCATCACCACCTTAGCCAACACATCCTTAAAGGTCAATTTATGCTTGGCAAGGAAGGGGGAAAGATTGACATATTTTCCTTTTCCCTTGAAGGAAGAGGGATGAGTTTCATCTTTAAGTTTGATTAGGATATGGGTAGGAAGTGAATTAGGCTTAGGAATGAGAAGGTTGATATGATTCTAGGGGCATATGATATGAAATTGTAGAGTCTAAGTATTAAACCCTAGTGCAGGGGTATCATTGCTTTCTCCATTAAAGCATCCTTAACAAAAATTTCAAGAGAACTCAAGACAAATTAAGGAAAAATAATAATCTACTTGTGCCTAAAATGGTTTAGAAGTGCAAAATGATAATGAACAACACACTTAAACCTACCCTCTAATGTGAAATATTTAATTAACACTTTACTAACCTATTCCGAAGGAAATGAGATGCCTTCTTGCTTGAAACCATTTTGGATTTTGATAAGTTCTTAACCCATTGATTATTTACTCTCATTTACTTTTCTCCATTCTAGATTGTCTCTTTCATTATACCTTCATTGCAACCTATGAATTCAATTGTATCTATATTTTAATCATCGATTTTCTCCAAACATCCTTCCATCTATTTTTTCATTTCATCATATTGTGACATTCTTTCCAAACAATCCATCATCATTCTTTTGTAATCAATCAAATTCCACTTTCATTAGCAAACTCTATATACAAAATTCTCTCTCTTTTCTATAATACTTCTCCTTAGCTTTTATCAACATATTTTGTATAACACCTTCCACTAATTCCTTGGACATTGTCTCTCCATTATGTTGTCCATTTAACTCTACAAACAATAACTCTATTCTCTATAGCCTTTTAGACCTTCACTCTTCTATTGTATATTCACACACACACACACACACATTCATATAACTTCTTAAGTATTCATCTTTGTTTTGGTAAGTTAAATTTTCAACTCTTATCTAGGCCTGTCTTTTCTTCTACAATCAATATTTCTAAGTTTTTCTATATTTGTACTTTCTATAACATTATTCTCTCCATATTTTCCTATTCTTAGTACCATTACTCGAATAATTTTTTGCTACTATGTCCACATCTTATCATTGTACCACACCTCCATATCATAATTTCAACTAAAACTCTACTTAACATATGTCCTTCAACTATGGCTTCTACATTTCCTTGTATCCTTTTGTTATTGTCTTCATGAGAATTTACAAGCATTCTATAGACTTCCATTCTACCTTGGACATGAGTACTAAGCCAAAATTTTCTATCTATCACCATAGCTTTCATTGTAGTATGAAATATCATCTACCTTCTTTTTTGGATCACTTTTATCTTTCCTTCTAACTTATAACTTCTTGGAATTATCTCATTAATTTTCTAAAATCAAGCTTTTCTTCCTCTGTTCACTTTTTCACATTATATTATGTAGTTCAATTTATCTTCCACCTTCCAATCAAATTAATATATTTTTTCCACTATCTAAATCTCTAACTCCCATTAAATATCATTGCACCACCTACTAATAGGCTATACTACCTCCCGCTTACTCTCTTATTTGATTAAGTTACTCATTTGATATAATTATTCTACATAACTTCTAACAACCGACCATTCTTTCTTCCAATCCTAACAATTCTTTGCCAACTCTAATTGAAAATATTCAATCACAAAACTAGTCAACTTGCTTACCTTCTTAGCTTGCTCAATAATTTTCTCTTTTACTTGTTCACGATTCTTTTATAACTCAACACTTGCACTTATCCACTTGCTCAATTTTTTTGAATTATGCTATTCAAACATTCTTTCTCTTTGCAAACATACTAACACAATCCTTTTGTTGCTTGCAACCTCACCATACTTGATTGTCTTCAAATTTACATATGCATATCCATCACACAACAATATTTCATAATCATTTCTAAATGACACCTATCCCTTACCATGCTTCTATTACATCTTATATTTAATTTACTATGAGCTAATTATTTCAATTTCAACATTTTTCTCCTTTCTCTAACATATTTTTCTCACATATACAATTCTTCTTCATAACTCTACAATCTAACTACACTCAATTTGTAACTGTAAACCTCATCTTTTGTTATTTTCTCAAATCTCTTAACTCATTATCACTTCTTGTAGGAGAGGAATATATGACCTACATCAATTTACTAGCCTACATCAATTTACTAGGCTAAAGTCTTCACTTAACTACCTTAATTCCACTAGTATTGTAATGCAAAAGAGCCTACTTTAGTTTACCTTGAGCAAAGCAATCACAAATTATTTTTGCCAACTAAATTAAAGCTATGTGTTCCTTTACTTATAATATAAAAGGTGTCCTACTTTACTAGATTCTTAGTTTAAGTAAAGACTAATGGAAAATGAGAAGAAATAAATGAACTGAGAAGAAATAAATGAACTAAGGAACTAAGAAATTAGATGAGGAACAATTGCACTAAGGATTTGGATAATAAAAACATGTGACTTGGATAATAACATATTAATGTAGAAGACACGAGTTGCTAGAGTGGTAGTTGAAGGAACATGTGCTATTTAGTAACATGAATTTGGTGCACTTGCATGGAAATTGGTGGCCATGGTCTAGTCTATTATACAAAAATATTTAAAAATAAGGAATATAAACTTTCAAGTAAGAAAAATGACAAAAATGTGCAGATATGGAAAATGCTAAAATAAAATAAACTACTTGTGTAAGCATGGGATTAAAACAAAACAAAATGCATTAAAAAGTTAAAACACTCTTTCTAACTTCATGCAAACCTCTAATTTGAGCATCAAATTTAGCATGCTCAAGATGTCATCAATATGTGGGTGTTTGTTTCATTAGTATAACCTTTTAGTATTCTTTGGATTGTGGATTTAATAATATGGCTTTGCATTGAAGATTGGCAATAAAAATGATGAAGTTGAGGAAAAATTATAGATTTTTGGAAGAATGAATGGAAAATCCATATTTGATTTTAGATCATGAGTTTGATCCAAGATTAGTGGAGTTGATGAGCAGAGGTGACAAGCTTAGGTGAGATGAAAAATAATTTAATTTTTATTTAATGTTGTGAATATTAAGTTAGTTTGTCTGATTGATTTGCTAACTCACTTGATTGACAAGTTAACTAGCACAATTTGTGGGGAAGATTGCGTTAACTAATTGCATGGATAGATGGGTGAGTTGATTGAATGTATAAAGTAGTTAAGTGAGTGCATGGAGGAATTGATTGATTGCATGAGAGATTTAAGTGATTTGATTGAGGAGTTGGTTAAGTGAAGTGGAATTTGATTTTTTTATTTAATTTATTTATGAATAATGTGTGAATATTAGTTGGATTTTAATATTTTTAATTTATTTAAAGTTTGGGAAATTAGTTCATTTTAAATAAAAATGAATTATTAAATGATAACAATTAGACGATAATGAATGTTAATAAATATTAATGATGATGATAAAATGAATATTGATGAAGAATAATGATAACGGGAATTATTTTAGTGTTTACAAATTAAAATGATGGAGGGGATAAAATGATGCAAACCATAGGATTTTTAAATAAAAATTCTTGTTTAAGTATAAATAATAGTTTAGACATTATTCCATTTACACTAGAAAATTGGTTAAGACTATTTTAGAGCTTGCCAACTTGGTCAAATCCCTAATTTTATATTTAGCTCAACAAGAAATCAAGATAGGTCATGATACATAAAATTGTGATTATGATTAATAAATAAATAATGTGTAAACTAAAATTAACCCCATACTAGTTCTTCAAGAAAAACACCATTTCTTTTTTTATTTAAAAAATAAAATTTAACTTGAAAGGTACATTACATAATAAATGAATAATTTAAAACATTAAGCAATTTCCATATCAAGGTATATAATATTGTGCAAAATTTTACCATAATAATAAAAGACATATTTACATCCTTGAAATCATTTACATAGTACAATATTGTAGGCATTTCATAACATATAAGCATGTTTACATTCTTCATCTCATTTGGACGAATACACTATTTTCAATAGTACAAATTACAAAGAGGAATCATAAATATGTCTCTATGCTCCAAGTCTTTGGCAATCAACTGTGAGATGGAGAACATCACTCAAGTGCTTTTCCTCCAACCACAAACCAACAATCCCTCACACACCTTCCTACTAAAAGTGGCCCTACCCCTCACAAGAGTAGTATATTTGAAGGAATTTTGAGGTCGTCAAGCCATTCAAGAACTAGTATTGTGTACTAATGCATTTAATCTATCAAGTAATTTCTAGATACCATCTAGCTATGCATGATACATTTGATTAAGATGCAACTTTAGACATCATGAATAGACAATGCAAGCAGTGATTTTGCATTACTTTGGCCAAACATTTAATATAATATGTACACGTTGTAGACACATAAAAATGTCCTCATAATCATTTTTATCCATTGCATATTTCATATAGTCATCTGCATAAATAATTTAACCATTTGCATAATCATTAACTCATCCATTTCATTAATCATTAATCCATAATCATATTTCCATAATCATAAATACATTTGCACAATCAATTATCCATAATTCATTTCATATTATAATATCCATGCATTCAATTCAAAAATCATTAAATCATTAATCTTCATCCATTTATATCTTTCATTAAATCATTTAAATACATAAAACCGTTTAATCATTTATCTAAATTCACAAATCATTAAATCATTTAATCCATTAAGTCATTCATAAAGTCACTTTTAATCCTAATTCGTAAACCTCCATCATATCATAAAGTCACTCATTTATCTCTCACATTTCAATCAATTGCATTTGATTAAAGAATATTGGATAATTATTCATTTCTCATCTCACGATTTTTATCCCACATCTCTCCCACAACATGAATCCACCGTGTGAGGACATCTATAAAAAGCCTTCTCTTCTCACCAAAAAAGCATACATTGAATTCTGATCATACATTATCAATCTTCTTTTCTGTTTATCACAACTTCTTGTTGCACTTGTGCTCATAAAAAATTGTGAGCATCAATGCATAAATCAAGATCACAGTGAAATAGGAAAACAATGGAGCTGATTTTTCATTGGAGTTATGCTAGAATTTTGATTTGAGTTTATATATTAAATCATTCAGTTTTTTAGTTTTTAGCATATACAAAATGGTGTTTAGATTTTTTTAATTTAGATTTAATTAGAATTCAGATTTAAATTTAAATTTAGATTTTAACTTTTAGTTTTTAAATTTAAATTTAAATTTAGCTTTTAGTCTTTAAATTATATTTAACTTTTAATTTAGATTTAGCTTTTTTAATTTTTTTTAAAATTTAACTTTTAGCCTTTTAGATCTAATTTCTAATTTAGATTTAGCTTTTTAATTTAGATTTGATTTCTAATTTAGAATGTAGATTTAATTTAATTTAGATTTAGATTTTTAATTTATATTTAGTTTTCATTTTTAATTCAAATTTAGTTTCTAATTTAGACTTAAATTTTTAATTTAGATTTAGTTTTAATTTTTAATTTTTAATTCAGATTTAGTTTCTAATTTAGATTTAATTTAAAAGGTAGATTTAATTTAGTTTAGAATTAATTCTAATTTAGATTTAATCTAACTTAGTTTAGGTTTTTAATTAATTAGATTCTAGGTTAATGTTAATTTTCCTTTTAGTTTAGTTTTTTTAAAATTTCGGGGCTAATTTTGTTAATTTGGCTTCTTGTGCAGGTTCGCATGTTAGAGACTCAAAAGGTGAAAACATAAACACATGTTTTCTGAAGACTTAAATTTGAAACTAATGACATTTGATGTAGGACGTTCATCGGAGACTTGATTTTGAAACTGATTGTTTGTATAGAATAGACCACATTTCATTTGGTGCTTAAAAAGAACAATTGTCTTTTTTAACATAGATTTAACTAGGGGGTTAACAAACTTCTATTTTTTGTGCTTGTAAGATGGTAGGTATTATGCTCTCACCTTGTGCAAACTTGATGATTAGAAAGCCATACCCATCTATTTTTGTGTTCATCCCTTAGAGGGGCTTGCCTCGCAAGAGGGAAAAACTCCAACTAGTTTTTCGCTCAGGACGATATATAAAAGGATAAGACTAAATTGTCAAGCCCTCATGGTGGTCTTTTCCCTTGTCATATAGTATCACTCGAAACAAGTTACCTACCATAAAACGTATAAGAGCCCCTAGTAGAGTGATTAAAGCCTTAAGTGGCTTGCTAGATGCTTGGGGGGAGCCATGTCCCTGAGTATTCACTAGACACCTCTTGTTTTAGAAGCCAAAATCCTTCTATTTGCTAGTGCAGGAGGTCATACCTTTGAAGTCATCCCACACTTTTGCGGTCATTGTAGAGATGACAAATTTCTTGAGATCCTTGTGGTATTAGGGAATTTGAAACTTGGTATACTCGAGAAGTGAGTGCCGTGGAGGGGAGTCAGTGCTACCAAGTTCCTAGGTCATCCACTCTGAATAGGTGTGGCTGGAGAAATCCAAGTGGGAACCCAACAAATATTGTCCTGACTAGCCATAGGTTGTGCTTGTCCTCAATTCAAGTCAAAACATTCATACATTATGCTTTTGCGTTTGAATTTAATTCTTGTCACAAACATTTTCAATCACAACCAAACATCATCACCTATCATAACCTTTGGGGTCTCATGCTTCATCCATCATAATAATCATCCCTAAATCATCCATAAGCTTCACAAAATTTCACTAATCATCTCACAACATCCTCAAAACATCCCAAAAATTTCCTCAGATCATTCCTAAACTTTCCAAGATCATTTATAATTCCCTTTCAAAAAATCTCAAAGCCAAACATG
Organism: Sequoia sempervirens; assembly: GCA_007258455.2. NCBI lineage: Eukaryota > Viridiplantae > Streptophyta > Pinopsida > Cupressales > Cupressaceae > Sequoia > Sequoia sempervirens. The sequence continues at coordinate 41,227,436 of VDFB02256132.1, forward strand.
TCTTCATCCCTATCTTCCACATCATTTTCTACTAAATCTCCATCTAAACCTAAACCAATAATCACACTTAAGGGAGTCCAAGCACCATCCTCTCCATCATTCATGTCTAACCACTATCCTCCATATTCATCCCCAACCTATGAACAAGACCAAAGGATTGAATATTTTGATCATTGTTTGAAAGAGATTGAAAAACAACTAGAATCCCAACATTTGAATGAAGTGATGCAATCATCTCATAAGCCTTTATCCTCACCCAAAACTACATCATCCAAGTTCAATGTCCATGAATTTCTTCAAAGGCTAAATGAGAAACCCAAATCTAAGTCCTCAAACACATAATATTGTGCAATCTTACCATGTCATGCATCTATCTTCATCCCCCATAAGTCAAAATAAACCTCACGATTCTTTCACCCAAGTTAACGATTCCATCCAACCATCCTCTCCTATCATACCATCTGCATCCAATGATTCATGTCAATCTCTTAGTCCAAAACATACTAGCATAGACTCCCCTACACATCAAGATCAAAGTATTCTTTCCACTTCATCCAATGACACCAAAATTCCACAAGCCCTTCCAATCTTTTACCAAGATCCCATCTCTCAAGAATCTCATGATGATCCCCTTATCTCTTTTTGTTCATCCAAGATGAGCCCCTTTCATCTCAAGAGAAAAGTATCCTTCCAAGTCCTCCTTCCACCTCATCTAATGAATCCATACCATCTCATGATTCCATTACATCCCAAAAGCATGATATTTCTTCCATCATATCCAACGGTGTCCTACCATCTGCTGATCAAGATAGGATTTCCACAAAATTTTAGGATTCCCTTCCTCATCAAGATCAAGATATACTTCCATTCAAGGATCCCCTTTCATTCCATGATGATGTCCATCCTTCTTGTAATCAAGATATTCCTTTCATACCACTTCATGATGATTCCATACCTAATAAAGATCAAGTTAATCCCATCTCCTACTCCTCATGATTCTTTTCCTTCTCAAGATCAAAGTACCCTATCATCCCCATGTGAAGATCCTATCACCCAACCTAGTTCCCCTCATGATCACAATCCTCCACAAGAGTCTATCACCCTTATTCAAGCTATCCATGAGCCCCTTACAAATCAAATGGGTTCCCTCACTTTTATCCAAGGCAGTTTACTCCAAGATCTTGTTATTCCTTCCATATCACATCCACCCCACGATGGACTTGCATCTTGTTTCATAAAAAATACATATCCCATTGGCAAATGAATATGTCAAAGTATGAACTACAAAGGGAAAGGATTAGGCCTTCAAGAACAAGGTATCCTAGAACCCCTTTATATCCAAGAAAATCCATATTATCATGGCCTTGGTTATACACCTCATGCTCAAGGCATTGGTACCCATCGTAAATCCAAATTCCATCAAAATAAACCCAAGTATCCTAGTTCATCAAACCTTCCATCTATCCTAGGTCCTTATCCTAGTCCATCAAACCTTCCATCTATCCTAGGTCCTTATCCTAGTCCATCAAACCTTCCATCTATTCTAGGTTATTATCCTAGTCCATTAAATATTCCATCTATTCTTGGTCCTTATCATCCAAACCCTAGTCCACCAACCCTTCCATCAATATTGGGGCCCTGCATCACTCCATATCCTATTCATCAAGAACAAAAAATGCACACATCCTTGATGCTCTCTCAAAATTCTACCTACATTAACCCATCCATAATACCTCCATATCATTCATCCACCCATCCCATTGCTCTTGGAAGCAATTTGGGTGCCAAATGTCAAAAGCTTCCCTATCAAAATCCACATATATCAAAGGATCAACATGTCTCCTCAAAGAGACATGCAAAAATAAAAGAAAATCTGATCCAAAGTCAAAAGAGGAAAAATTCAAAGGCCACAAAGGCCCATAAAGCAAAATAAAAATTTCAAAGACCACAAAGGTCCATAAAGCAAAAATAAAAATATCAAAGGCCACAAAGGCCCACAAAGAAAAAGTCAAAGTCAAAAGCTATGTGGATTCCTAAAAGTCTCATAGAAGCCATGAAATCTAAATTGGCATCCAAATTTGCTAATTCAAAAGCTTCCTCCAATCGTCCATCTAAAAATCTATCACCTTCAAACTCCATTTTCCTCCATCACTCCACCACCCTTCAAGGTGTGTGCTGATGTTGATCTTTCCATCCTTTCCATATAACCATCAACAAGCATTCCAACTTCCTATCCCTTATCTAACATCTATCCCCCATTATTCTCCTTTAATCCAAACCTTTGAATAAGTCCTTAGATTATTCCATCATGCCATTATTCTATCAACATTTATGAGTCTAATTCATATTGCCATGGTTTATTAGAGCACATATTCGAGGGATATTAGTCGTGAAACATGATGCTTGAGTCCTCCCTCCATCTTCCTCTCATGCATATATTATCTTCCATATTCATTTATCCCTGTCCATATCTTATCTTCTATATTCCTCTTGCACTTTACACTTGGGGGCAAGTTTCATCCATCCTGTCATTCATATCCATGATCCTCTTTACGTTCATCCTTCACCTTTCCACCTTTGATCTTGACAAGGTTAGGGATCTTCTTGAACACCATACATCTTATCCTATACGCTTTATCCATATCTTCCATACCATATCCTTCACCTTATCCATATTCTACCATTCTATCTAAATACATCCTTTCTTCCCTTCCTTGGTCTTGATGAGGAATAGAAAAAAAATACTTAGGCATTGTGTCCATATCTTATCTAGTTGATCTTGATCATCCTATTCCTTATCCTTATGCTTGCATTCTTCCATTCCATATCTCCTAGCTTATCAAAATCCATGTCCCATTTCCTTCCTTTGTTCTTGATGAGATTAGGGGCAAAATTACAAATGCATGCTTTGGATTCCCTTTCATGTCCTTATGCATTACCATTTCATCATAGTTCACATCCTTATCATTTATCGATGATTAAATTACCTCCAACTCTGGTCATCATGTCCCTTTGCAACCTTGAATCTTATCTTGCAAATCATATTTGAGCCTAGCTATAACATATTATCCAATCCTCATATCTTTTGTCAATCAATCATCAATAATCATCGATCTTATCATACTTAGAGGAATCAGTGATCCTAAGTACTTATCATCATCATACCTTATGGAATCAATCATTCCTGGCATCCAATCAACCGACTATTATCATCTTTCGACAAGAGATATGTTGCTTGTGTGACATGTTTTACAGTGAATCTTTCATTTTGATCTATCATTTGTCCATGGTTGCACTACCTCTAGTGTGGGGCATCTAGTTTCTTCAACCAAGCATATATCACATTTCATTTCATTCCCTCTTTAAAATGTCCTAAAAAAATCCATAAAAATCATAAAATGTCCTAAAAAAATCCCTAAAAATAAAAAAATGTCCTAAAAAATCCAAAAAAATTAAATATTCAGAAAATCCCTAAAAATCATAAAATGTCCTAAAAAAATCCATAAAAATCATAATATGTCCTTAAAAAAGCCATAAAAATCATAAAATGTCATGGAAAAAAGCCATAAAAATCATAAAATGTTTTGAAAAAAGTCATAAAAATCATAAAATGTCCTGAAAAATCCAAAAAAAATTCAAACATTCCTAAAAATCCCAAAAAAATCAAATATTTCGAAAACCAAAAAAGAAATCAAATAAACTCAAAAATTTCAAAAAACAATGACACTTTCAAATCGCCACACACCTTTGAACTTCAACAAAATCAAAACACACCATGATTGAAAATCAAATGAACATTGCAACATACCTTTCAATCCGTCTTTCAAATCCAACCAAATGCATAAACTGTGACAAGAATCAGTTCTACATTAAAGCATGATGTTTTTCTGTGGATTGTTTCTTATTCACAGGATGAATCGTCTTAAGACATGGTTGCCTAAAATCATCGAGGACCTATGAGTCTAGTGTGGATGAGAGCATTCCTTGTATGATAGTGTCTTCCATACAATAAGTATTCGGGTCATCTAAGGTCCTTATACCTAGATGATTATACTTCACTACTAAATAAAAACACAAACAATATTCAGGTCGTTTAGATGTTCATGCACTGGTACATTTTGACCCAAATTTCGACGAACCAAATTTTGACGAACGTTCGTCAAAATTTGGGTCAAAATGTACCAGTGATGTTATCTAGATGCTTATACTAATTTGCGACATAATAAGCTCTATGATGATAAAGAACTCTGTAAAGCACAAGAGGCTTCATCACTTTCATTTCCTTCATATCTCTTTTTATCTATCACTTCTTCCATTATCCATTTCCTTCATCATTTCATTTTCTTCATGCTCCTTATTTCAAAGAATGATTAATTGGTTTATCCAACTGGTGCTTGTCTTTTAATCCAAATATCAAATCAATCAATCTACTCCTTGATCACTTAATCTATTAATCAATCATTGTTTTTCACTAGCATCAATCTCAATCAACTTAATTAGCTCATCAACTTGGCTATACTGATCATTTCCATCAATTGTTCAATTACACTCATCAACTATGCATTTTCATCAAATGTACATTTCTGCTTATCACTCGTGCAATATCAATTATCAACTTTTCTCCCCGTGAACTATCGAGAGATTAATCTTATTACAACTTGATCAATCAATCTCTCAAGGGGGCATATTATATTTATCATCATCCTTACATGATATCCCTGGGGCATGTATCAGTTAATCAATCTTTTTCTTTGAAACAATGCGACAAGCTGCATTGTCTCAAAGAGGGAAAAAATATGGACACATAAAAATGTCATAATCATTTTTATCCATTGCATATTTCATTAGTCATTTGTATAAATCATTTAACCATTTGCATAATCATTAACTCATCCATTTCATTAATCATTAATCTATAATCATTTAAATAGATCCATTACACATTTTATACATAATCATTATATTCATACATAATCATATTTCCATAATCATAAATACATTTTCACAATCAATTATCCATAAATAATTTCATATTTAAATATCCATGCATTCAATTCACAAATCATTAAATCATTAATCTTCATCCATTTATATCTTTCATTAAATCAAATTTAAATACATAAAACTGTTTAATCATTTATCTAAATTCACAAATCATTAAATCATTTAATCCATTAAGTCATTCATAAAGTCACTTTTAATCCTAATTCCTAAGCTTCCATCATATCATAAAGTCACTCATTTATCTCTCCCATTTCAATTAATTGCATTTGATTAAAGAATATGGGATAATTATTCATTTCTCATCTCATGCTTTTTATCCCACATCTCTCCCACAACATGAATCCACCGCGTGAGGACATCTATAAAAAGCCTTCTCTTCTCACCAAAAAAACATACATTGAATTCTGATCATACATTATCAATCTTCTTTTCTGTTCATCACAACCTCTTTCTGCACTTGTGCTCATAAAAAATTGAGAGCATCAATGCATAAATCGAGATCATGGTGAAATAGGAAAACAATGGAATTGATTCTCTTTTTATTACACGTGTTTTGGTTTTTCATAGTTTAATTTCAATTTACATGTGTTTTCATTCAAGAAAGGCTTCATTAGAGTTATGCTGGAATTTTGATTTGAGTTTACAAATTAAATCATTCAATTTTTCAGTTCTTAGCATATACACACACAAATGTTTATGTTCTCATATGTTCACTTACACCTCTATTGATATTGATTCCTCCAAATAAATTTTTAATCATTTTACCAAGTAATAACCTCTTAATTTGTAGATCCAACAAAGTTTATGAAAAAAAAAAGATATTCAGGCTTCAGTACTATACATCACTGATATTTTGGACTAAATATACTTGTAAGGATTATACACTTATAACATTTTATTTCATAATTTGTAAATAGTCAAGTGTTTTGATACAATCATGTATGCAATATACAAGTTTATACACATTTCAAACTATACAAATACATCCACATATATAACTGTATACACACAATGTATATACCAAAATTCAATCTGATTACCACTGACTGTAATGATTAGTTCATATTGAACATATCATATCGATATAAGAGTATAAGTATATTCCATATTTAGTCAAGATTATTTTAGACTGCAGGAATCTGGTAGCCCCCCTATAAACTATAGTGCATCTTGTTTATTTTTCATGTGACTGATGACGCTGACGGGACACGACCCCTGGTACCATGGGGGCGGAGGGGAGACTAGACCTCTTGACTTCTTGCCTAGGCAATAAGATGCTTTAGCCAATTGAGTTAGGCCCTCCACACCCCTTATATATATTTTTTAATTTTTAATTTTTTTTTTAGACTGCAGGAATCGATTGGGTATCTGCCCCGCTATAAACTGTAGTGTGCCTGGTAAACTTTTTTCACATGATCGGTGGTGCTGGCGTGACATGACACACCCCATATTTTATCAATATGAATATACTTATTTTCTTATATTAATATGTTA